>CAIGRS010102275.1:0-15108 GCA_903798395.1 Fraxinus floribunda | reverse complement strand
ATGGTTCTGGGGGTCTGACTGTAGCTTAAAAATGATTTTGTGATCAATTGCTTGCTTGTAGTACTTTGGGTGCAGTGATGAATTTTTTATCAGTCTCTCCTCCCTACTCTATTCTTTGCAAGTCTAATAGAGTGGATTGAAATTAATTAGAGGCAATATAATTCGTTTCAGGATATGAAGATGCTGCCTTACAAACTCAACGAAGCCTTGCCTATTTGAACTTTGGCCAGAATTTGATATTTAGCACTGCACTCTCTGCAGCTATGGTCTTGTGTTCCCAGGGGATTATGAATGGCAATATGACTGTTGGTGACTTGGTAAAACTTCAATCTTCTTACTCTTTTGGTTTACATATTATCAAATCCAGAAAGAAAAATAAACTTGTACTGTCAGCATGATTGGGATATTGTTGCTCTAACTTTTTCTCCTGTAGGTCATGGTAAATGGTCTACTTTTTCAGCTGTCTCTTCCACTCAACTTCCTTGGAAGTGTTTATAGGGAAACAGTTCAAAGTTTGGTGGACATGAAATCCTTGTTCCAGTTACTAGAGGTATCATCATCTCATTTCCAGGATTTCCTTGCATTTCAGTTTATAAACTCTGAGCTCAATCATCTTAAGATTAGAGTGCTCTATACATCGCCCTGAATTAGTGGCTTGAGCAGTGAGTAGATCAATAAGGTGAAATATTCCCACAAACTGCAAGAGAGAAAAAGAGAGCCTTTAAAGTTAAATCTCTTTCTTGGATTTTGGTTGAAGTCCTTATCTGATTACTTTTCTTCCTGGAAATGTCTTTTAAGGAACATATTTTAGGTAGAAATAGTTTGATTAGTACTTTTTTGGCTTAGAAGCATGGGAGATATGATGTTTAAATTCTTATACAGGAGGTTTGGGAAGGCTAAAATTTTTGGACTGGAAGCTTAACTTGTAAGTACTTAATAAGAAAGTAAGGGAAAATGAGAAAAAGATAAATGTAGAATCTGATGCAAGTTAGGCGTATTAGATCCGTTGTGTGGTTTTCTAATCAGAAAAAAATGTGTAACACGAGTATCTCCAACTACTAGGGCGATCTAAACCTTGTCCTGGATTTCGTATCCAAAGGATAAAGAACACGAACAGAGATGAAACTTCAGGCAAAGTTCTTTTGATTCATGAATTACGTGGCCTTTCGATTTCTTACTGTATTATGTACGACTTCACAAGGTCAAGAATTTAAATTCTCACGAAATTGAATGCTTTCAACTTTTAGTGGAAATGAAGAAGGAATGGAGGGTAACTATGGCTAGTAATTGATGGATATAAGTACATTGTGAAGCTCATCTAGAAGATATCGTATGAGATTCATCAATTTAGAATGCACTTACCAGGTTTCATGAAGGTTTGTAGCAAATAGTATTAGTGGGACTGGGTGTTAATGAGCAGGAAAGGTTGATTAGAGGAAATGAGAAGCATCATCACCTATAGGAGAGGAAGTACACAAAAAGGAATAGAGAGTGTGGTTGTTGACTTTGGAGGTTTTACTTAGATAAACTAGCTTCAATGAGGAGATAATGGTCTATAAAGAGTCCTTAGTTTCTTGCCTTTTTGTTTTCTCTCTTTAGATTTTTCTATCAATAATATGGATTTGAGAAGTTCAATTATATATCTAAGCTATCAAATTATGCATTTGCAAACATGACTTACTGTTGAAATTTATTTTTAACTAATATGTATGGTTAGGGAAAATGTGATTTGCAAATTAAAATTTTTTGACCGCACTTTTGTGTTAATTTGTTTCTATGAATAACATTGAAAGATTTGATAGCTCGAGTCTTCTCATTTTTGTAATTCTTTTCTTATGATTCTTACCATTATGCCCATGTTTGAGCCACATTATTTGTTTATTTTCATTCTTTTACTCATTTTCGACCACACAATCTTCAATAAAATAATATTTTCCATCATATCAATAAATTTTCCTTTTTTTTCAACTATATATTCTCCATCACATCAAACAAAAAAATACATTCTTGTGGAAATAATGTGGCTCAAACAGGGGCATATGTGTTTTTGATTGACATCTTCAGGAGAAGGCTGATATTACGGATGCAGATGGTGCCAAGTCTTTGAAGTTAGATGGCGGTGGCATTCAGTTTGACAATGTCCACTTCAGGTGCACCTTAAATTCTATGGTTGGTATTTAACTGTGGCACAATGGCAACTTGTAAACAGTGGAACAATACAGGATCTTTTGAATCATCGTGCTCAAAACTCTAGCTGACAGCCATCTGTTTAGGGCTGTTGCGTGGGACAAGGAAATAAGCACTATCTTGTGTGTTATAAAACAACTTTTGTTAGCTGGTGAGAATTCTTGTAAATGAAAAGAAGGGAAAATTGCACGATTGGTGCTCATCCTATGGCCTCTATAGTATGTTGGTCCTCCAACTTTAAAATGGTACATTTTAATGCTCAACTTCCCATTATTTTATTCAAGTTTTCCCGATGGATGGAAACTATCCATTTGACCGTTAACAAGTTATTTTTTTTAACAAGACAATTACACTGTTATTTTGAGTTAAAACAAAATAAATTAATAAGAGTGATGGAAAAATAAAGGAAAGAAAAAAATGAAAGAAAGCAAACCTTGGGGGTGCAAACCATGGGGAGGGGTTGGGGTGTGAGGGGCTAGGATACGTGTTTGGAGAGGATGACTGTTTTTCCTTTTATTTTCTTTCTACTCTTTTATTTATTAAGTATTTGTGTTCAACCAATTTTATCCTCACAATAGTGCCCCCACATTCTTTGTGCACACCATTTTAATTGTCAAACCGACAATTTTCATCCATTGGGACTAGTGCAACAATATTGAGAGTTTGAGGACCAAAATGCTCTGTTTTCAAGTGTTGGATCAACTTACTAAAGAGGTCCTAGATTGGGACCACCTTTGAAATTCCCCCTAAAAAGGAAGTTATTGGACATAGAGAAAGGAAAACTATTTTTACAGGAAGAAATAGGGATCGGGATAGTGTAGACATGCATGCAACATTTCCCCCATCTACAGGCCTATCATATCACAGGATTTCAAAATATAATCTCATTTGGTCTTGCATCTGCATTTTTCCCGGGCATTACACATGCAATCTATGACTAAATTACTTTTCGTCAGCACTTAATATTTGTTCTTGATGGATCATTCTTTCTGCATTACATCTTGATAATTTCATCTTTACACGTTTACCCCATGTACAGTGGTTTTTGTGTATATTGTACAATCTGGAAAGACACCCGTCGTGAGTTTATACAATTTTCTTCACATTTCCACTTGAATGGATGAATATGGTCCAGTCTCCAATTTTTGTAACTGCTTCGTGTGATCCTATTATTTGCAAGTGTCTTGGATAAAAGAACTTTAAAGAACTGAAATATCTGTCTTTGCAATCATGTCCACACATAGTTTCCTTTTTGTGTCTGATTCAAATAAGTTTTAATTGTCAAGGTGTAAGATTTGCATAGAATCCTGAGGTTCTTTATATTTGATTTAGAAGATCTATACAAGATTCTTCTTTGATGCCCATTTTTGGTTCTCCTTATGTAGTTATCTATCAGAAAGGAAGATTCTTGATGGGATATCATTTGTTGTTCCAGCTGGGAAAAGCGTTGCTATTGTCGGAACCAGTGGCAGTGGTAAAGTTTGTGTAATAGAAATTATTTTTGACATCACTAGCTCTATCTTTCATTTTGAGTAGTTGATTATGGTTACCTCCCTTAAGGCTTGTTTTCATGATTTTATTTCCTACTAAACTGGATAAAGTATCGTTGTTATTTTAATTAGCAGGTATCAATTGATTATCAATTACCAGAAGATGTCAAGACTACTTGCATTGCTGCTAAATGTTGTCACTGGACTCTTAGACATGGTCACATGAGATCTTTCCATTAACAAGTTATAAAGAAAAGAAGGGAACTTGTATGTGAAAATTATATTATCTAGGAGATCCAAATCCAGATGTATAACGTTGAAAGGGTCCCTTCCATGAGATTTGTTTTCCCTTTCATTTAATTGAATATTCACCTTGGTTGAACTGCTTTAGACTTGGTGACAAAACGTATGGTGAAAATATTTGTTGCGATAGAAGATTGCATAAAGTTTACGGAGTTCGATAGCTAAGACTTAATTTAACTTTCTAATACTGACCAGATGGTTCGGTTTAAATTAACTAATGCATTATAGATAAATCTTTAGACATGTTTCTTCTGAAGACAGAGTGAGAGTTTTGCAATGGGATTTTTGCAGTTGTTATTTGGGGGAAACAATAATATTATCATCCTTGTGTTCTATTTTTTTACATTTTTGTGCTCAACTATCCTTCTTTGTTGCCGTTATATATTTGCAAAAGAAGCTGATTGGTTTAAATTTTAATCATTGATGTGCAGGCAAGTCGACCATTTTGAGATTGCTCTTCAGGTTTTTTGACATCCATACTGGAAATGTAAGAGTAGAAACTTCAATTTTGCTGAAACTAAACTCATGGGTGTAGTTGTTCGGTGTAGAAGTCTATTATAAGCCACTATTTCTTCTGATTTCCATTGTCCTTCTGTTTCTGTAGCTTATCTCCTTTACTTTGGTCATTGATAGTTTTCATGTTTAGCTAAAACTAATCATAATGCTATTCCTCTTCAATTGAAATTATTAGGAAAAAGAAAATGAAGGGGAATCTCTTCTGCTTTATATTCAATGAAACGTATGTTGTATAAATAGCTCCAAGTTTGAATCTTAGTTACTTCTTTGTTACATTTAGATTTTATTGCTCTTATTTTTCTATATTGAATGCTAGTAGCAACTTGACATTGACAGATAAATATAGATGGTCAAGATATCCGGGCAGTAACACTTGAAAGCCTTAGGAAGTCTATTGGTGTTGTTCCACAAGATACTGTGAGTTTGTAGTTGTACAAGGAATTCGCTTCATTATTTGTTTCTCTATATTCTTAGGCATGTAAGACCTTATGAGTTATGATATATACTTTTGCTTTGCTGCCAGGTACTATTTAATGACACTATATATCACAACATTCATTATGGTCGTCTTTCAGCAACAGAGGAGGAGGTGTTATTTGTTAAATCACTTTTCTTTTTCAGCTTGACAATTCGAACACTTATTAACATTAGTATTTGATGTCTTAAATTAGGTGTATGATGCAGCTCGGAGGGCCTCAATTCACGATACTATCATGAAGTTTCCGGAGAATTATTCAACTGTGGTGGGGGAAAGAGGACTTAAGGTGGGATTTTAATTTTTCCTCTCCACCTTACTACCCTTAATAAAACTGTATTTTGTGATTGTCTGAAGACTTATCTATACATGTAGGTAGTAGGTTTGCTGGATATACAAGTTTCTTCTTTTGTATCATCTAGCCAGATTATTATATTTGTAGAAGTAATTATATTTTACCCCTACAACTGGTTTCTAAGTTGCAGTTTTGAAAGAGAAATATGTTATATCATCAAAAGTTGTATGGTCTCTGTAGATCATGCATGGGTTATGTGGTCAGTGATACGAGAAGCCGTTGGAATAAATAGTTGAAGTAGTTAGCCTATATGACTGACTCGTGTATTATTTGGAGCTAATTGCACAGGGAAATTATATGCCTCTTTTTCTCTTCTGCAGTTAAGTGGCGGTGAAAAGCAACGAGTAGCACTAGCACNTATTTGGAGCTAATTGCACAGGGAAATTATATGCCTCTTTTTCTCTTCTGCAGTTAAGTGGCGGTGAAAAGCAACGAGTAGCACTAGCACGTGCATTCTTGAAAGCACCTCCTATACTGTAAGTATTTTTGACTTCTCTGACTAATTAATTTTTCAATTGATGTCATTACTGTAAACGGATTACACATGACCATTCTTTTCATTTTCGTATATAAGTTGTCTGTAGTTTGGAGAACAAGAATTGAGTTGGCAAACAATGAATATGAAAATGGTTTGGTCCCTCTAAATGTTGAATCTAAAAATTTGGCCTCAAATAGAAGGCAAAATTTGGAGAGAAGTTCATTATTATCAAGAATTAGTCGTATATCATCAGATTAGAAATTAGCTTGATGCTTTTGTTGTTTGACATGCTTGTCCATTACAAGTAATGGCTATTCATGCATTTTCCGTCGTAGTTGTCTTCTCATTAGAGTGTGTATAGCTGGTGCTTCCTCCAACATGGTCTGAAACATATTTCTTTCCCTGTAACCATACATTCAGAGTTCTTATTTTTAGTGATGGTGCAGGAGAATTATCTAGCTCTTTGTATTTTGTTGCCTTCCTGTCATGTACATATTACTTTTGATTGCTTGACATGTCTAAAGCATTTTCTCTGCTATGATTTCTATGCTCATCTTTGAGGAACATCCTACAGAGCTAACATTTATTGAACAATCATTTTTAAATAACAAATTTGACAATATTCTTTAATTCTGTCAATCTTGATTCAAGCATTAGTGTTTTCTTGTGTTACGGAACTTATGTTCGCGATGCATGTTTCATGTTTCACATGTAATTCTAGAGAACAAACAGATAAGGAAACAAACTTTTCTTTTTGTCATAAACTTTTAGGTTCTGTGATGAAGCTACTAGTGCCCTTGATAGCACAACAGAAGCAGAGATCTTGAATGCATTGAAATCTCTTGCAAATGATCGGACGGCAATCTTTATTGCTCATAGGCTTACAACTGCAATGCAGTGTGATGAGGTACACGTACTAGGTAGTGAATATCCATATCTCCTGTTGGGTCCATTGTTATAGATTTTCTCCTGAAAACACAGTTACCTAATACCTAATGGATTACACTATAGTGTGTCCTTGTAGCCTCATTTCCGTGTTATAAATTCATATTACTTTTCTATGCATTTTGTCTCCCCTTCCCCATACCTCTCCTTAACCTGAAAAAAGTAAAAAGAAAAGCTACGTACTTAAGAGCGCTCCGGCATTTATTATTCTTATAAAGTTGCATTGAATTATCTTGATGTAAGGCTGTATCATTGGCTCTTTATAACAAAAACAACAATATTTCCAAAGATAATTTAAGCAGTAGTTGTATTTTCGACACATTTTCATTACATTTCCTACACGGGCACATTTTCATGTTTTGTCCTAGAACAGGGGCCCATTTTTCCAATTAGCTAAGGTGTGTATTAACGATTTAAGTTATGGATACAGATTATAGTTTTGGAGAACGGGAAAGTCGTAGAACAAGGACCACATGAGGTTCTCTTATCGAAGTCTGGAAGATATGCACAACTTTGGGCCCAGCAGAATACCACTGTTGATTCCATTGACGCCTCCTTGAAACTAGAGGCATAAATACCCTTAGGTTAATATGAGGGGAAGACGATAAGTTGGATCATTCTCCTGATAATTTCTGTAAGTGTATATTCATTTTGACTTTCACCTCGTAAGTCAACTAATTTTTGTAGTTCTTCAATGACCTGTGCTCTTCTGCTTTGGTATCCCTAGACTTTCAAATAATTTGACAACCCATTAGCCTTCCTTCTCATTTTCTTGGTCGTACTTGCAGCCTGCAGGTATGAATTGGGAATAATTTGGATGTGAAGGGTTTAACGGCATGTTTGGGTCGAATTAAAATCTAATTTTAAGTCAAAACAATTAATATCAATCACATCTTTCATGGATCTCACATCTTTTTAATCATACATTTTAAAAATTTATATCACAATCCACTTAAAATCTAATTTAAATTTACAACAAACACCCTCTAAAAGTTGAAGTGTTGAAATATGATTTTAAGAGGAAAGAAATATATTTTAAAAAGTAATCTATTTATCATCGATGATGATTATCATTAATCTAGGTTATAGTTGCTCCGTAATTCATTGTCCAATTAGAATCATTAGTTCAAAATTCTTTAATTATACTCATTTTCAATCACATTTACATAAAATATTTTACATCTAAATTCAATTTTTTTCTACTTTTTAATCACACATTCTTAATAAATAAAATAAAAAAATCCATTATTCAAAACTTTATTTTCTCGAAATAATGGCCATCAAACAGGGGTTAAAAGTTATTGAAAAATGAGGACTCACTTCCATCTAAATGATAATTGTCACTGATGCTGCCAAAAATCGCACCTGGATGTTCCCGAGCTCTATAGACCGAAGACGAGCACGTTCGAGATCTTCTAATACTTGAAACAAAGGCGTCGAGGTGTTGCCTCGTCGCCCCTCCGATGCTTAAGTCAGAAAGAGAATAAAGAGAATATATGTTGAAAGATGTATGTAAACGTGTACCTGAATAATGAATGAGGGTGACCTATTTATAATAGTAGGTAGCGTAGTTCAAGTATGATCCATCTCCGTGTTTCTAGGAGTGTTTGTAGGGATGGGTGTTGGAACAGGAATAGGAGTCTAGACTTACCTTGTTTGGAACGTCACCAAAGACAAGACTCCTTTATGGCCCAGGGTTCCATGGTTAGGTGGAACTGGGATTCTCTTTGGATTAGGATGAGGCCTTGCGATGGTGTGTGTTGGCTATTGGCCAAGTAAAATTCCCGAGCCCTGTACATCCCGAGGACTGTGAATCCTCCTTTTGGGGTAATCCAAAAAGCCTGTCCTCGAGCTAGCTCGAGGACCTTGGTGCTCGAGGACCGCGTTCTTGAAATGCTGAAAAAAGTGGGATGGGGAGTCGTCGTGCTCGGGACATTAATAAAATACGTCATCAGTCACCGATGATGGATAGCAATATTAATCCATTAGGAGTCTAGACTTACCTTGTTTGGAACGTCACCAAAGACAAGACTCCTTTATGGCCCAGGGTTCCATGGTTAGGTGGAACTGGGATTCTCTTTGGATATGGTGTGTGTTGGCTATTAGCCAAGTAAAATTCCCGAGCCCTGTACATCCCGAGGACTGTGAATCCTCCTTTTGGGGTAATCCAAAAAGCCTGTCCTAGAGCTAGCTCGAGGACCTTGGTGCTCGAGGACCGCGTTCTTGAAATGCTGAAAAAAGTGGGATGGGGAGTCGTCGTGCTTGGGACATTAATAAAATACGTCATCAGTCACCGATGATGGATAGCAATATTAATCCATCTAAATGAGCATATTATTTGAAATTTTTGTGCAACAATACCATTCAATACAAAACTATTACTAGATGGGTAAACTTACATGTTCCCAATTAGTAAATATTTCCTAATTAATTTAATAAATTTCATCAATTTTTTTTTATAATTGGATTTTTAATATTAGATTTTGATTTAAGCTGGGGTCATTATTTGTGGTGGCGGCTCAGAAGGTGGCCGATTCAGTCAACATGTGGTGGCTGGTGCTTGGGTTTGAAAGAAAATTAAAATAATTGAGAACCATCAATGCCATTGATTGTAGCTTTCGTAAAGCTACATGATCTAACTCATTAGTACAATTAATAGTAAGAGGCAGTTCTTGCTGAGGGGATTGTTTGACTAGTAATGGCAACCATTGTTGCCAAGGTCTGGACATGGACCGAGTTCAAGCTTGGGTTGTTGAGAAAATTAAAAGACTTGAACGGTAAAATGAGTATCGAGTATAGCTTGCCCTCGGTCCTACACAACATATTCATCGTGATAAGTCATGTTAAAGTGTCGATATTAAAGATGAATCACCAAATCATCGAAAATCATTGAACGGTAAAATGAGTATCAGGTATAGCTTGGCCTAGTCTCTCGTTCAATGCAAAATCATAATAAACTCCCTCCTCCTCTCCCCAACTACAGAAAAATCAATTCTTGAAAATCTTGAAACTTGTGAAGAAAATGGATCGACGTTAATTCAAGGCAAAATCATAATGAACTCCCTCCTCCTCTCCCCATCTATAGAAAAACCAATTCTCAAAAATCTTGAAACTTGTGAAAAAAGTGGATCAAGGTTATGACTTGAAAACATTTCGAAAACTGGAAATTTCATCCATCTTTTAGGACCGTACAACAATAATATACGAGAAATTCTTGATAAATTTGGCCACGTTTGGAGTATTTCATCAAGTTATAATAAAACCTTTCTTTTACAAGTATTGCAGGATAATTTTATTACTCCCTCCGTCCCAATTATATAGGCTTGTTTAGTTTTTCACACGGATTAAGAAAGTTTATTTAATGTCATTGGTAAATTAATTTTTGCATAGATATTTCCTAATTACCTCTATTTAATTTTCAGTATGTAAAGCTAAATTATTGTTGGAATTAATAAAGAATTTGAAAAAAAAAAGAAGAAATGAGAGTTGTTCCATTTTTCAAAAAGTGAAAAATGTGTGTATTTTGATGATTTCAAGAAGTTGACACATTAAGTGGGAAAAATTTAATAAGGGTATATATTAATAAAAGAACACAACAAAATATTATATATTAGGAAACCGGCCTATATATTTGAGACAATAGAAAAATGAAACCTAACCTATATAATTGGGACGGTGGGAGTATGATTTTATGATTCATGAGGAGACATTCTTCTGATGTATGTTCTTATGAGGATAACAACAATCTCAATAAATTTAGGAGCAACTGATCTTTTGTTAATGGAGCGTAGAGAATTATTTATTTAAAGATGATATTCACTCATTTTCCTCATTTGCAATCAAACGGTTAAAGAAAAATGTTCCGATGTTAACTATCCAAGTCCTAATGACCACTGTCTTTTTACGTTGGTACAAATCAAAGCTAGATTTCAACTACCAATTCTTGACATCTTGATAAATGAGACCAATATGGGAGTATTAAATTAATTATCGACTAAATTTGAAAATAACAACGTTATTCACAACATCAATTTAGGTGGCCCACGACCCCTTGATCCTCTATTGAATTAAGTAATTCATGTCAGCTAAACTGATGACGACGATCATCACAAATTATGAATAACATTACTCTTTTGAAAATGAATATAATGAAATGAAGATGCATCATAATGATATGTAGAAAACTATATTCGATCCCAGAATAGGAACTCGAGAAAGTTGGGTTATCAAAAATATAGTATCAGTTTCATTAAGCTCTACATATATAGATCATATCAAGTTCAAACGAGAAAAATAAAGTTGCAAAATTTGATAATAATTGAAATATGAATCTGATATCCAAAACAAGAATATTGAACGTCTCATTTAATTCTACATACTTTTAAATATAAAGGACAAACTTTATCATCGATCATAGATAAAATAATGTGATTTTCTGAAGTGTAAGCATATTATTTGAAACTTCTAGTAAGAATCTCACTCGCTGAAAAACTATTACAAGACATGGTAAATTAACAAAGTGTAATATTATTTTATTGGAGAATTTGTGATTGAAATGAAGAATGAGAATGAGAAAGAGAAAGTAATGATTGTCAAACAGGGCTAAATATCCCCAATTAATAAAAAAATTTCAACAATGTTTATTCCGTATATTATAATCGGGTTTTAGGACATCAATTCAAACGCAATCCAAGAGACTCGTTCGACAACGACCCCGTCCACATTATCCTTTTTTGAATAATTATTGTTATATCTATAAATTATGTGACAGATGGAGAGGTTCCCATTTTGGCCGACTTAGCACCAATTATTCAATTGAATTGGACTTATTAATCAAGCAAACGTGTCTTCCCCTCTTAGCCCATTTCCATCTCTTTCCTATATATTGGTGAGACAATCAAAGTAATATTCTCTAACCATAACCAAATCTCTCCCCCCATCTCTTACACTCATTTTCTTTCTTGTCCGACCGTTGATTTGACCGTCGAAGTGTAAACGATCGCCGAACCCTTTTCTTGACCAACAACATTTACCTCTTAATGATGTGTTTCAGTGTGACAGGGATTGTCTACGTGAAGATGAGGTGGTCACGATTCTGTTGGCGCAAGAAATGAGGTCAACAACTGCTAAGATAAGGAAAATACATAATCCCAATCATCTTAGCTGAGGCAATTCAAATTAAGGTAGCAAAATAACAAGAACTCAGCCAATGTGAAGACGCGAAAGAAATAATGGAAACATGCTCCATCCTTGCGCTGATCTGTTCTGTGTTTTTTTCCAGAAGATCAAATCGCTTCTCAAAAGCACTATTAATATTGCTAAACGCCTCAAGTAGAAAACATATTTAGCCCATGTTCTGTAAAGAATAATTCAAAGTTAAAGTAGATTCTGATAAAAATTGATGAAATATGTGATTGAAAAATTAGATCTCATTAAATGTATGATTAAGACTAATTATTGACTTAGATTAAAATCTGAATTTTAATTTCCACCAAACACGGACAGTGTAAACAACCGTAGTTGTTATCTTTATATTTGGTTTACTTGCCAATTTTAATGGGGAAAGGAAAAATAAGAAAAAAAATAGTAAAAACTTTGTTTGATGTAGTGTTTTACATAGAAAACAACAAAAGAGTTTTAAAAAACTACAAATTGCCCATTACTTCAGATTACAAGAAAACAAGAACCTTAGGCTTATATTCTTGATCCACACAACTGCTTTTTTTATTGAACTCGTTAGAATCCAGGGGTGAGTGGTTTAAACTTTACACATAAGCACAAGTACACATCAAGGACTATTATAATGGTTTTGGCTCAAGAAAAGAGGTGGGATTTAGGGTGCAGATTCAAGCCATATTTAAGTAAGGACTATAAAAATGGCTTTGGCTCAAGAAAAGAAGTGGGATTTAGGGTTTAAACTGTACTTTAAACACAAAACGAGGTGAAATAATCCAGTTGAATAGTTGGAAAATGCAGAAGGCTCATGCCCCTAATCTTTTTTTTCCAACCAACAGTGATATTTAGGATTAAACAACACTACTACCATACATTTAGACACCCACACATGGGAAAGTGTGGAAAGTTATATTCAATGAATAAAGTTCACAAATGTCAACAAACGGGTATATCAAATAAATTAGCTTCAAGTTCCAACAAAGCATAGGCTGACAAGCCATTAGAATTAATGAATATATAACTCTATTTTCTTCTCTCTCACATTATCAACTACAAAATTGTTATAACTTTTCAATCTACATTTCACTAATTTTTATCAAAATTTATTAAAAATCTGATTTTTAACTAATATGAGAAGTGACTTACGATAAGTTTATTCCCGTTGATCAAACAAAAAATGAGTTGAATTAAAGCGTTACAAAATTTGTCAATTGTTTCATCTAATTTTGTATACTCAAAAATCATGAATAAGATTCTAGCACGATGTCATCCACAATCTATTCAATATTTCAAACTCAACAAGGTCAACTAAACACAAGGTTTGAATAACAAATTTAATCATAACCAAATCTACCTAGTCTAAAGAAACATATAAAACATTTCTATGTTTCACAGTATAGGTCTGCTATTCAGATATGCCTTCTTTCTTTTGTAAATTTTAAGGTGCAGCGCAATCTCGCTTATCTGAAATAGAGCATTATCGATCCCTCTTCTTGCTAGTAAATTTTTTTTATCAGGAAAACACAATGATTGCTTGAGACTTGAGAGGGAGAACATATAAAAGAAACAAATCCAATAATCTGAGGATGTACAGACAACAAATCAAATACTGACGGGCTGAAAGGTCACCACAAGACCGTACATGAAAGAGTTGTTTGAAGCTCAAGTGGTCAAGGGAAATGGTATCTTGACAGAACAACAGAAACACAGGTATGCCTATGGACTTCTTGAAATACAGAATTTTGTGATGAATTTAAATGGAGCCCCGTTTTTTTATCTGTACTTGGGTAAATTTCCTATTTATGTATGGAAAATCCTGATTATGGATGAATGAAAACTGAGATTGCAAAAAGAAATTGAGAATGTGTTAAATGTAAATTCATAGCTAGCAGTAGAATTACACATCAAGATAGATTCTGTAAATTCTTGCAAAGCTTAGAGAAACCATTGAGCAATTACAATTTCTATCTTCATAGAGGAAAAGGTGAACTTCGTCTTGGATATAGACCCTCTCTAAGTATATAGTGATTCTATGTTCTCATATGTAGGAGGAGATCAGTCGTCAATGTCTGGGCCGAACCCCACTAGTTTAGAAAAGAACAATAGAAGATAAGCCAGGAGGAATTATTGGGAAAAACACTTGCTAGCTAAATTCATATGCCTTTGATCCAAAACAAAAACGAGAACATATTCATGGGTAAATCCTATAGATATCGAAAACATTTAAAAGGGATTTGTAACCTGCTAAATCAAAGGATTTTTGTACTATTCAGAAATTGATTCCCTTTAAGAAACAATGAAAATTACCCCAAAAACCTTTTAACTATTAAGAGAACCACTGGATGATACCTACAATAAAATTAATATCTATAATTGATGAAAGGGCCTAAAATGTTGATGGTCAGTGAAAGATGAGCAAATGGAACAATAAATGACTGGTGAATTAGTTACCAAATAGAGTGAAGAAATTAGTAAACGGGAGCTCCCTTCAGTCCAATCACAGAGAAGAATAGAATGAAATTTGTCTCCCGAATCATTCATGCATTCAAAGTAGTACAGAGCCATGTTCTTCTACCGTGTTTGAATGAATGAGTCGGCAGCAAATTCAAACCCCTCTCCCGTCCATGAGTGGACTGGAGAAAGCTCCCAAGAACCATTAGCACATTTGAAATGACCATTTTCTTGAATTGCTAATTCAGGAAGCTTGAAAATATACAAGAACAATATTTTCACTCTTTATCATATGATAATCGAAATTAACAAGCTAGGAGTTGCACATTCAGTAAGCTTGAAAATATACAAACATGATAAATTTTGCTTATATCTAATTATAATCAGAATTACACTTTAGGAGTATCTTCAAACTTATCACACAAAGAAAAAGGCAAAAAAATAAAAATAAATGTAACTTGAAACGGTTACGGCTTATATGTAATAATAAAATTACTGAACAAGGGCATTGTGATTCTCGTAATTTCTATAGTGTAGCTCTCTTGTTATTTTTTCAATATCTTGCATTATTGATTCTCTAAATCGGTAAACTTTTCTGATTTCAATCACAAACATCTAGCATTATATATTTGCCTTTTCGATTGATTACTACTATTTCAAATTACACACATTACAAGGGAATAAGAAATTAGCCATGTAGAAATTGTAAAAACTGTTGGGAAATATGTAGGAA
>CAIGRS010102223.1:0-12303 GCA_903798395.1 Fraxinus floribunda | reverse complement strand
GCTCTTTATTTGACCTCAACTTGCAGATACACTAAACTGGCTAAAATCAAATGATCACCATCTATTATTACATCCAATTCTTCTATTAAAGCTTCATCTTTGTTTAGAATTTTGGTAGGATGGATTCCAAACTTCTGATATCCCAAATCCAGCAACTATTGATGGGATACTGGCAGAATCACCATCTTCCCAGCTAAGTTACGTGTCTCCGGGCAACTCACGACGACTCGAGCACGGTTCTGTCGACTTGCATGATCAATGGGAGGTGCAAAAAGACCCATTCCTCCTGCACAATATGAAATAAATAATCTAAAGGGTAGAATATAAAAGTATTTCTTCCCATTTGATTTAGAATGTACAGAGAGGTATATATACACGTTCACACAATCAAGAAAGGCATAGAATGAGGAGACTAGAATATTCTGGCTATCCTAATTTAGGGGATTACAAGGATAAAATTATACACCAAATATTCTGTGATATGCAATTGATCTGATCTCCAATATTATGTGATATACAGTGAATCTGATCTGATCTGTTAGGCCCCCTCAAGATGGTGCTCCAGTGGAGACACCAATCTTGAGAGAAATATCCAGGAGTCGACAACGAGGAAGTGGTTTGGTCAGTGCATCTGCCAACTGATCTGCCGAAGAGACATGAGAGACTTGGAGGTCACCACTTTGCACTAGTTCACGAACAAAATGATAGTCCAAGGCGATATGCTTCATGCGAGAATGGAAGACTGGATTCGCGCACAGATATGTCGCACCAATGTTGTCACTATAAATAGTCGGTGGAGCGCTGACTGAGACACCAAGTTCCTTAAGTAAAGAACGTGTCCACTGAAGTTCTGTAGCGGCAGAGGCAATTGCCCTATACTCAGCTTCATTGGAAGAACGAGCAACAGAACGTTGCTTATTTGAACTCCAGGAAATAGGATTAGGACCAAGAAAAACAATATAGGCACCTGTAGAAGTACGATCATCAGGATCACCCGCCCAATCGGCATCACAAAATGCATGAAGAGACAAAGGGCTATGGCGTCGCAGGCGAATACCATAGGACCGTGTACCATTGAGGTACCGAAGGAGACGCTTAACATCGCCCCAATGATGAGTCATTGGAGCATGCATGAACTGGGATAACTTGTTGACAGCAAAGGCGATGTCAGGACGACTAATGAGAAGATACTGTAAGCTGCCAACTGTCTGACGATAAAGTGTTGCATCGGCAGGTGGAGAACCATCATGAAGCTGCAGTGAAGAGGAGGTGGCTAGCGGCGTCTGAACGGGTTTAGAATTTTCCATGTTTTGCTTGGTAAGGATATCCAGAAGATATTTTTGCTGAGTGAGGCGTAGGCCTTCTGGACAAGAGACAACTTCAACACCAAGGAAGTAAGATAAGGCACCGAGATCTTTGATCGAAAAACGAGAACCCAACTGATCAACAAAATTCTGGATGGCTATATTATCACTCCCTGTAAGAATCAGGTCATCAACATATACTAGAAGATACAAGATAGTGTCCCCATGATGATAAATAAATAGTGATGCATCTGACGGTGAATTAATGAAACCAACCTCAAGGAGAAAGCGACGCAATTCATTGTACCATGCTCGAGGAGCCTGTTTAAGACCGTAGATGGCTTTATTGAGCTTGCACACATAGGTGGGGAGATTGGAATCAACAAATCCTGACGGTTGAGACATAAAGACATCTTCATCAAGGGGACCTTGAAGAAAAGCATTGTTAACATCCATTTGATGGAGAGACCAACCCCGAGAAACCGCTAAGGAGAGAAGAACCCGAACTGTGGTTGGTTTAGCCACTGGGCTAAACGTATCATGAAAGTCAAGCCCGGGTCGTTGATGAAAGCCCTTTGCTACAAGCCGGGCCTTGTAGCGATCAACGGTGCCATCGGGTTTCTGCTTGATACGAAAAACCCATTTACAACCAACTATATTCGGAGAAGTATCAGGAGGTACCAAGTCCCATGTACCATTGCGAAGTAGAGCATCGAATTCTTCGGACATAGCTGCACGCCAACGTGGGTTTTTGAGTGCTTGGGTGTGAGAGGTAGGCTCAGTGGTATCCAGCTCAGTAGCAACGGTGAGGCTATACTTTGGGTTTGGTTTGATGATGTTGTTCTTGGAACGAGTTACCATGGGATGGAGGGAAGTAGAAAGTGGTAGAGACGGTGAGTCACGACAGGGAAGGTTTTGTTGGAAGTTATTAGGAGAGGAGGTCACGGGAGATAGTTCATAAGGAGTAGTTTGTGGCGAGAGGTTTCTGGATGTAGGATTGGGAGGTGAATTGGGCACGGTAACTTCGACAGTACGTGCGGGTGGAGGAACTGGCAAAGGATAACCCGGCACAGAGGCACCCTTGGCCACCTTCGACGGTACCATATCTGGCAATCCACCGCAGGATTCAACACCACCACTGGCCAAAGAAGACGATTGGAAAGGGAACTCGGACTCGACAAACACAACATGACGAGAGGCATATATTTTCTAAGATGACATATCATAACATAGGTAGGCACTTTGAGTGAGAGAGTAACCAAGAAATGTACAAGGACGAGAACGTGTCTCCAACTTGTGAGATATGTAGGGACGTAGCCACTGATAGCAAAGACACCCGAACACTCGAAGTTTGAAGAAGTTTGGAGGAGTTTGAAATAGACACTCAAAGGATGATTTCATGGATAGATTTCGTTTGGGCATACGGTTAATGAGATAGACGGCGGTAGCAAAGGCAAAGGGCCAAAACGAGGAGGGAACAGACGTTTGGTGAAGTAACGTTAAACCAGTTTCCACGATGTGGCGATGTCAGCGTTCTGAAAAGCCATTATGTTCAGGTGTGTGAGGTGGGATGGTCAAATGAGAGATTCCATGAGTCCTAAGGAAGTCTCTGAGAGCTATATATTCTCCACCATTGTCTGTGTAAAGTGTGACAATGGGTCGATTGAAACGTTTTTCCACAAGTGATTTGAAGCATTTAAATACAGCTAGAACATCAGATTTATTTTTAAGCGGGTAGAACCAAATATATTTGGTAAAATGATCAACAAAAATCACATAATATTTATAGCCATCACATGATAAAACTGGAGAAGTCCAAACATCCGAAAACACCAATTCAAGAGGAGAGTTGGATATAAGTGAGGAATCATGAAATGGTAATTTGTGACTTTTAGTACATAGACAAGCATTACAATGAAAATTATTCGATAGACTAGAAGAACATGACACAGACTTGGACAATGACAGATGTCACATGACTCTTTTGGAGGGATGACCTAAACGATTATGCCATAAGGAAAAGGATTCATGGGATGCAGAAAAAGCCAGTGGTGATGTCGACATATCCGAGGAAGAAGACCACGAGTAGATGCCGTCTTTAAGTGGACCTTGATGGAGGATGGCCTCCGTGCGAGGATCCTTCACCTGAAAATGTGTTGGAGTAAAAACAACAATAACATTATTAGTTTTGCAAAGTTGAGAAATTGATAACAGATTTTTTTTCATTGAAGGCACACAAAGGGCATTTGAAAATTTAAGGACAGGGTGATTATAAGGTGGAGAGAGAGAACCTGTATGGGTAATGTTCAAGCCTGCACCGTTGCCAACGACGACATCATCTGAACTCTCATAAGGAGAATGAAGTGAGAGATTAGCAAGGTCCGTTGTCACATGATGTGTGGCACCCGAGTCTAGAATCCATTCAGATGGAGATGGAGAAAAGGAGTAAGCTGCATCGTTGGCTTGAGGAGAAGCATATCCAGGCCTATTTTGAGTCCGTGGTGCCATCGAACTAGTCCATGAGAAATGTTTAAGAGTTGGACACCTCTTAGCAGAATGTCCTTGTTGTTCGCACAATTGACAGCGCCCAAGGTAAGGTCGAGGGCCACGTTGACTTTGTGTCTGTGTTGGTCTGGAATTCCATGTCCCAGAAGGTCGAAAAGGGCTAGCTTGTGGCGGGCCTGTGGAGCGACTATTCCACCTATTCGGTGGTCCAGACTTAGCAGCTGCATTGGCGGTGACTGGGAAGGTTATTTGGTTACCCTTCTTGGCGGCAAGGTGAGCTTTACGGTTGAGGAGTTTCTCATGCAGCTCTTCAAAAGAAATCGCTGTCTCTCGTGCTTGAATAGCATTTGCAAGTTCTGTATAGTCCTCATCAAGACCAGTGAGAATTTTGATGGTAAGGTCCTCAATGTCAACTGGGGCATTCATCATTGCAAGTTCATCCACTTTCGTCTTGATATTTTGCATAAACTCGGTGATTGTCTGAGGGCCTTTGATCGGATTACTTAGTTGAGTTTTCAACTGGGTTATCCGACCACGCGTTGGTTTACCATATGTGAGGGCCAAGGTCGACCACGCATCGCAAGATGTTCGGGCAGTTGCAATAAAGGGGATCAAAGTTGGTGATAGAGAACCAATTATAGCATTCAAGATGAGTTGATCTTGACGTACCCATGTGTGATGTGCTGGATTAATGGATGTGACGCCATTTACCGTGATGATTTGCTCAGGACATGGGTAAGTACCATCAACAAATCCAAGCAAATCATAGCCGGTGAGAAGAGTTGAGAATTGTAGGCGCCATGAAAAATAATTAGAGGAGGTAAGCTTCAATGGCGCTTGCGCAACAACATTGAGGGCAATGATGGTTGATGTGGTGCGTTGAACAGTTGGATTAGGATCTGTAGTGGCCGGTTGAACTGTGTCGAAAGCGGTTGTGGACTGAGCTGTGGGAGAGGCGTGCTGTGAAGGCTGTGACTCTATGATGACGCAGCAATAAACAAGTAACAATGGAGGTGAAAAAAAAATTATGATTTGGTGTAGGCGTGAGCCAAAAGCTCTGATACCATAAAGGAGTAAAATATAAAAGTATTTCTTCCCATTTGATTTAGAATGTACAGAGAGGTATATATACACGTTTACACAATCAAGAAAGGCATAGAATGAGGAGACTAGAATATTCTGGCTATCCTAATTTAGGGGATTACAAGGATAAAATTATACACCAAATATTCTGTGATATGCAATTGATCTAATCTGATCTGATCTCCAATATTATGTGATATACAGTGAATCTGATCTGATCTGTTATAATCTGTTAACAGATCCTAACAAATACTTGAAACCAAACTATGTACACGAATATTAGGTAAATGTGCGGTCGAGAGACAAGTGTATAGTTCAGTCCAACATACTTGTTTAGGGCTTAACTGTCAAAAAATAAGTAATTTGAAACCAATTCGACTTTTATTTTTTATGACATGCTTTTCTTTAGATCAATTGATGGTGAACAAGCTATCTGATGTCTGATATTTTCCTAAGGTGATGGAATTAGATAGTTCTTCAGTTAAAGAGACATCATATTGCTTTAAATTCAGTTTTACCTTCATTTGGTTCACAAGCAGCAGAGATAATCCTGAAAAGTGAATTCTGGTATTTGCTTGCCCTTCGTCTTAAGCCGTTGTAGGACAAGATAGATTCTCCACCATATGTTGATGTATCTCCTGAGGTCGAAGGAAGCATTGTTGCCTTATTCGAGTACCTTCTGAGGTGGGGTGCATTTTGCATGTCTGATCTTCGACTCCTATTTTCGTGGGGCGTCTTCTGTTTGTTAGACTCTGGCTTGGTTGTGATTAAAGCTTTTATCTCTTCGTGATCCTTATAATTAGCCAAGGCTCTGGGTGTCCAGCCATACACATCTGGCTTGTTGATATCGGCTCCTTGTTCCAACAAGAACTTGACAATTTCAACATTTTCATCAGAAATGGCTGTGTGAACTGCTGTGGTTCCCATATTACTTAGCAATGTAACATCCCCCACATATCTGATGATTTCTTTGAGTAAATCTATGTTGCCTTGCTCGGCTGCAAAACAAGCATACTTGCCCACATCGGCAGAAAATAGTGTTGCCCTGTTGTCAACGAGTAACTTCTTAACAGCTTCATGATTCCCCAATATTGCATCCCATAGAGGAACATTTCCTTCAGAATCTGCATAAAAGTATGTCAGCTTACATCTCATAAATCTTAATTATTTGCGCAGCCTTATATGTTCAAGAAGTTTTGAAGAAATTAAACGCAAGATTCATCCAAGATTATAGTCTTTGGTGATAATCACCTACATCGAATTTAACTCATGAATAGGGCCCTTCTGCACCATGAATTCAAGTCTTCAACAAGAGAATTTCGTAAAGTTGGTGTCTAGAAGTCTTATTTAAAGGAAGGATAACGACCAGTCCTCATGTCATCACTTGATAGAATTAGAGGTAACAGATAGATGCTAATGATAAAACGACATAGCTAGAATAAGTGAAAACATGATCTTCCTTGTGCCAAACACACATTTATTTCCATATTTAATTGTGGTAGCATCAACAATAAAGTTCATTGTTGTTTCTTTCTGGGAAACAAAATTTTGAAACCAATATTTAAATTAGAATGTAACTACAGACAGGAAGTTCTGTCATTCTATTCTAGTAAGTGAAGTTAAAAAAGACCAATAAAATCACGAGTATCCTTTGTTTAACCATGATAAGTACCTTTACAGTTAGGATCTGCACCAGAATCTAAAAGTAGAATCTCACGTTCTAACTTTCCTTTTGATGGCTATATCATAAAACATGAACCCAATTTTACACATTCGATTCATACATTGCAAGAATACAGAAGAATAGCCAAATCATAGCTGTGTGCGCATTTCTGTTCAAGTCATTTGAATCCAAACCTCGCTTCAGCAATTGGTACAACAATACATTGTCACCTCTTTCAGCTGCAAAACATAAGCTAAGAGGTAGGTCCATCCATCCCTGAGCCAGCATGAGCTCCGTGTCAGTTGAAATTGCCTGCACTTCTGGGGCTTGGTACTCTTTCAAATGCTGCATCGAAGACAGAATAAATTAGACACCTAGCTGAAGTTGTATTCATCTACGGAAGAATATAGAACAGTGATTTTACTTAACAATGATTAGACGTGCAGTTCTTTATAGTTCTGAGCATTGGGCCAAAATAGCACAAGAGGACAATAACATGAAAGCAACGGAAATGAGGATGCTAAGATGGACGTGTGGTCATACTAACTGAACGGAATTGCAGAAAAGGATTCAAGTGCAAGTTAAAGTAGGCGCTTATTTACCTGAAGAAGATTGTTCATGATTATTGTCCCCATCTCCATCATTTGTTCGAACAATATTCAAAAATGAAGTGCTATTCAATCTCAGCAACTGACTCAACTGTTTTGTACGAACTGTGAAAAGTTGTGGCTTATAGCAACGAACACCTATTTCACCAAATACATCCCCCGTCTTTAATTCCCTAAGAACCTATAATCAATCATCATAAAACATCGTGTTTGATCAATACTATGAATACAGGCATATATAAATAATTAAATATCAGTCTTGCCAATGAAATTTCGAAAATGCACCTGTTCTATTCCATTTCTGTGTGAAATGAGATCCTGAACCAAGAATTCAGTACCAGAAGGCTGGCATATTGCATTAGAAGAAAATGTTTCTTGTTATGTCCAGGAGAGAGAGTGAGAGAGAGAACATACCACTGCTCCAGTGACCAGAATGTAGAAATCTGTAGGTGCTTCATTGTGCAAAATTAAATCTTCTCCGGGTGGAAAATAATGGGGCTTCATCTCCGAGACCTAAAATTACGTGGTCTTTCAGATTCAATCAGCTCAAAATGGGCCTGTCAAATCAATCCCCGCACCCCCAAAGAAACAAAGATGATCCAATAAATTGAGGTGATATTGGTAATTACCAGATGAAAAAGTGAGTCATTCGATATCCCTTGGAATAAGTGTACCTTATCAACGAGGGAATAAAATAAAAAATGTGATATTCTCGATTGAATAGCTTTTGGAAGCATGTCAAGAGTTTCTTGCTGGTGCAGCCCCTTCGAGTCAGTTCTGTACCTTAGGTACAAGTAAGCTAGCATCTGATCTTCTAGTCGGCGAGGCATGCTGTTCCTTTTGGCAAAGCTCAAAGCAGCTTGTATAGTCTCCCTCTGCGAGATTAGACAACACACCCAAAATATATAAGAATTGAACTCCTATGATCAAAATACGATTATATGGAAATAAACAAGAATTTAGTAACAAATTTCCTAGTTCTATTGGTACCTTGAACAATCAAGTTTGTCATGTTTCCAATGGTATAAGATGTGAGACCGAGGTTGAACAGCATGTAGAAAATGTCAAATATCATCTCATGTGTGTTTATAGGATGTAAATCACCATATCCGACAGTTGTGAGAGTGACAGTGGCCCGGTAGAGAGAGATGAAAGTTCTCCCAGGTAAGTCCAATCCATGTCACATTTGGGTCTGGATACTTGTCCGCAATAAGGTAAATAATGCAAGCAGCAAAATGACCTACAAAGAGAATAACCCACAAAGGCAATACAAGCTTGATTGTGTTATAGATTAAGCCATAGCATGCACAGATTTATAGTGGTTCACCAACAATATGAGAGCTGCTTACTGCGAGTTTTCACTAAATGAAGAAGAAGAGTGTAAGTTGATTTCATGCCTATCACACTAAAAAACCAGCCTACTAAAATTCTTTACGTAGTAGAAATACCAGGGAGATATGATACATTATACAATATACTCCCAAATATTTAGTCTATCTGCTGTCAAGTGATAAATTTACAGTATAAATTGCCTCCGCACTGTCCAATACATCGGATAAGTCATATTTCTCTTCCATGGACTAACCATTTATTTCCTTAGATACTTCACATAAAATCTTTGAAACTCGAACACAAAAGTAATTGTAGTTTGTGTCTTTCTCCATCCTACAGTAAAAAATGGCATTATTGGAAATTCTGATGGTTTTACAGGTTCCATTGCTTCGGATATTTAAATAATTTATTTTTCACCTCTAAACAGTAAAAAGTAATGTAATCTACACAAGAATTTACCATGCTAATTGTATTTTGCAGAGATGGAATGGTGGGCATAATTTGTACCTTGTACATTGCACTGACTCTTCTTAGACGCCAGAGACGAAGCATATTAAAGTAGCTATATGGTTGAAGAGTGTAAGGAATGATTCCTTGGATTCAGGTTCTTGATATCTCAGACACAAGGTAAAATCAGTTGCAAGTTGGAAGCTGTTTTTTGCTGTTTTAATCTACTATTTTAGTTAGAATCTTCAACTAGATGGAGCCTTAGGTAGTTAGTTAGTTAGTTAGTTAATAACTGAATTGATTCCTCCTTTGTGTCTATAAATAGTGATTAGGACTGAAGAAATATAGCAGCTGTAGAGAGCTCGAAAATAAAGAATGAAGAGCTGATAAGATAGAATTCTGGAGAGAAAAAAAATTCTGTAATTTGAGAGAGATAGAAAGTAATATCTCTGTAGAAAGTGAGATAGAGTTGAGAACTCTTGGAAATCTGTACAAATACTTTCTGATGATTTCTGGTTTGAAAATCATGATAAGTCTTGGTTAATGAAGACTGAAGAAGTGCAATCTTCCTGTTCCAAAATCTGTTCTCTGTTCAGTTTTCTTATGCTGGTTTATTTCTTGCTGTATTCAATCCATTTGTTGCTGCTGGTTTCAATTTGTTTCTGCTAGTTACAGATCTGCCGGTTTCTTGTATTTGCTTTCTTCTCCATATAAATTCTGCTGGTGCTTTTTCCTTTTATAATTCTGGATTGATTTGGAGCTGAAGGAAAGCCTAAATCCCCAATAAAGAGGCTTAGGCAAAACTATTCGAGCAAGTTCAGAAGGTATAGTGGAAATCGCATCAAAGATTAGCCAGGATTTTGCATACCTCAAAGCAATCAGCTTTTGTGAATCGATGAGAAGATAAGGTGTTGTTCTCTTTGCCATTTTTAACCCGTTTTCTATTTTCGATTTTTCAAAACAGCGAAAACGCGTTCTCTTTTCTATTTTCGAAAATGCGTTTTTGAAAACGGGTTGAAAATTTACAAAGAAAACAGAAAACGACAAAATTGTGGTTTTGGGTGTTTTCAGTTATAACTTGGCCAAAATTTCCAAAACATATTTTCGTTGTTTTCAACCATCGCCAACTATCACCGCACCCGACCACCACTGCACCACCGGAACCCACCACTGCACCACCACGACCCAACCACCACTGCACCATCGCCACCAAAATCACCACCCCCAACCACAGCCAATATCGCAGAAAGACGATCGAAAAATCACCACCAGAAGTACCCCCACCGCCCAGCCAAAATTGCCACCAAATAGACCACCACCGCCCAGCCAAATGGCGACTAAACCACCGCAAAATCGCCACCAGAATCGCGACTTAATCACAGTCAAAATTGTGACCCAACCACAACCAAAATTGCGATCCAACCACTACAGCTAAGACCCCCACTGCCATAGCCAGAAAACCATGACCCAACTGCCACAGCCAAGACCCCCACTGCCACAACTAAAAAATCGCGACCCAACCGCCACCACAGCCACCACCGCAGTGTCACGGCCCAACCACAACCAAAATCGCTACAGTAAAAAATCGTGGCCCAACTACCGCAGCCAATCACAACACCCAAACCAACAATTGCCAATGAAGGAGGGGAAGAAGATGGAGACGAGGGGAAACAGAGAGGGGTATGAGTGAGAGAGAGAGAGAGAGAGAGAGATAGAAGTGAGGAAGGAAGTGAACGTGATTTCATTTTCTAATTTTTGAAAATCATTTTTCAAAATGTCAAAAAGAACACATTTTTAACAATCTCAAAATGGACACTCAAAATACAAAACACAAAATTGAAACATAAAGAGAACATCACCTAAGTTTTTTTTTTTTTTTTTTTTTGTCTAGGTAGGCAACAAAGAATGTAAGAATAACGTCGATAATGAAAAATCCGTTCACAACATTGTCCGCAATTGAGAGAGGTCCCCAAGGCTTATCTAGGAAACCCAACTCAAAAGGACAAACCCATGCTGTGTAAAAGACAAGTACTATCAGTAGCATTTCCCAAGCTCTGCAAAAACATTAATATGGACACAAATATTCAATCAAGCTTTCAATAAATCAAATAATCAGAGTAAAATTTGGAATGATTGAATAACATAATGCAGCAAACTTAGCATCAACTTCATCGCATCACTTTTAAGGGTAAATTCCATTTCGAATAACGAATAAAGAATTGCACAACATATAACTGCTTGAACTGGAACCTCAAGTCTTAATATAGCATCAATTCAAATAAAACAAGCAAACAAATTTCAAGATTGATGTTCTAAGACGAGCCATCATCATTAGAGGCATTTTAAGGGTAAACACAATAAAATGAATATGTTGAATATTGATGCCATATTTGTCATTTCTATTTAACTCTTGGGGTAATGATGAAAATGGGCTTGGCCCAAGACGATGGAAAATGTTTTTTACATAAAGCCATTGCCCAATAACTCAAATGGATTTAGCCCAAAACCCGGCCCAAAAGGAAGTCGCTAAATGTATTGCTTTGGACCTTTGATCTAGTGCCTAATCTACGGTGGTTGTTGGCTTATTAAAGGGAAGCTGGATGGTTATTTCTTATGTGATTTTCATTCTGTTGTTCTCTACCTTTGTGAGAAAGAAATATTCTAGGCTCTATTCGTGCGCTCTTCTCTTTTCTACCTTCTTCAATTCTTTGTGTAATTGATTACAACTTTTGGCTTTAATCACAAAGCTTGATAGTGTGCATCTGTGTGATCCTTCGATTGAGATTGGGTCCATTGAGTAGCTACTTTTGTGCAAATCTTGTTAGGGTTTGGGTCTTTGTGGCTGGTTCTTTGAACGGACGAGTACAATGTATTCTTGGTGAATTCTGAGCCCCTTATTGTATTGGTTCTTACTTTGTGTAAAACTGCCGTGTTGTTCTTGGAGAATATTTTGATTGCTTCCTCTTGAATTGAGGCTCTGTTACTTACAGAATACATTATAAGGGTTTGAGCTACCTCTCTTATCATGGAACCTCAAGTCTTAGTAATCTCATACGAATAAAATTTACCCATCCACAAAAATTAAACGTCTCATAACTAAGATAAAATAGCCCATAAAAAAATATACAAGAAAAGTTCTATTTTTTCAAAGGGTTGGTTGAATCAAAATGGCATGCATGCAGTGCAGGGACATTACAAACGAACATAGTGGTTATGTATACCTGTAATCATGGACGGACCCACATGGGGTCATGTGGGGTCAATTGACTCAACAAAAATTTCTGATTTTTTTTTTTGTTAATTGTAAATTATGCAAAACCTAGTCCAATTGTTCATTGCCAAGCCCCATTGCACAAGTCCA
>CAIGRS010102168.1:0-11585 GCA_903798395.1 Fraxinus floribunda | reverse complement strand
ATATGTATATGTATATTTCTATTTAGAGCTTGTTTGGTAGAGATTTTGTGGAGGAAGAATTGATTTTGAATAGTAATATGATGGGAAACGTGTGGTTGAAAAAGAAGAAAAAATTATTGATGTGATGGAAAATATTATTTTATTAAAAAATATGCGGTTGAAAATGAGAATTGATTAACTGTAAAATTTGAGAATTCTTAACAAACAGACTTTAATATGTACATTTTTGTTTATATTTTTCCACATAGCATCATATCTTTTGATTTTTCGAACATCATTTCGTATCACTATCCAAATTGTGCAACATAGTGGGCAATATCATCTAGAATGTAAGTTCTCATTTTTATACAAACAACATTTTTAATCTAAATTCTGTATTTGACTAGTTCGGTTCACATTATTTCTAAAATACATTTTTCGTTCTCTTGTTTTCGATGACACATTTTTTAATAAAATAATATTATTTGTAAATTCAAAAAAAATCTTATTTTTAAACTACGTATTTTCCATCAAAATACTATTTTAAAAAATATCATTTCCAAAAAAAATGGGGCTCAAACATGCTATTGATATTTGATTGCAAAGAAATTATTAAAGAAAGTGGTAGTTTAAGCAAAAATAATAATTAGTAGTTTTCAACTGTCAATTTAGCCCAGCATTAATTATTTGAAGTCTGACAAGGACTTCAATTGTAGAAAATTTAAATTTTAAACAATATTATTTTTGTGATTTTATATATTTCAAAAGGTCAATCTTGGATATTTAGCAGAATAAGCCAAATTAATTATATTTCAAAAGGTCTATCTTGCACATTTAACGGAATAAATCCAAACCATTTATTAACTGAATAGATCAGTTCGAATAATTTGTGTTCGATTATTATTAGCTTGATTATATAGATTCTATTGGTTTCTTTTAATAACTTTTAAGTCCCTGTTTGTTTTTCATTGTTTTAATATAAAAATGATTTTTTTTTTTTTATCTTTTTCTTCAAAACATTGGGGTCCATTATAAGAGAAAGATGTCAAAGATTGCGGCTCAACAACTGTAGGAACGGTAAAAAATTTTCTTTTAAATGAAAACAAAAAGGGCTAAAAAAGTTCAAGAACTTACTTGTACATATAATTGAAGTCTAAGGATTGCACATATTACGTGATCGATATCAATTGGTTAAAGAAAGTCAAGTCCGAATATAACCACATAGGAGTTCTACGTTGTTTGAAACTTAAAATTTCAAGTTTCCAAGATAATACAATGACTCAAGTCTCGTGTTCTTATAAGTTCTTTTTCTTTGAATACTTGATCAGATCTTATTGCCCCCACTCATGAGCCCCTTCTGTAAACTTGGATGCTAATCAAGAAAATCGTTGATTCAAATTGGAGACTCTATGATCGGAAGAAAATTTATCACATGATAGATAGGTATTTAGCTTTAAAAGTTTATATGACTAATTGTTCAAATCTAAACCTTTGTAAGAAGTTAAGAGAATTTCTTTGTTTTTAACAATCTTCGGAACTAAATTTCCAATAGAAGCAACATGTCTTCGAATGCAAGAACATCAGAAGAACATGCATCAGTGATTCGATCATATTGGCAGAGCGCATCAGTCTTGAATTTAATTTGAACAACTCTATTTATCAAGACAAATTCCAAGCTCAATTTATTTTACGGAAGCCTCCCAGTAGCAAGTCAATAAAATGCTAGCAATCAGAATCATCTAAACCTACTGGAAAGATGATTTATTTGCCTCGTTACATGCTCGGCTGCATAATTACTTCACAATCTACTGTTCAACCAAGATATGATGCTATCCTTGATTTCTTCTTTTTCAGGCTCAAATAGCAGATCATGTAAGCACCCTTCATAGAGCTTGATTGTTTTGTCACTCGAAGAGGCCTCGTCATAGAGTTTTTCTGAGGCTTTGGGGTCAGTTACTGAATCAGCAGTTCCATGTAGCACAAAAAATGGTACTCTTAGCCTGCTTAAATTCTTTTGCAAGTAGGAAGTGATTCGTAGAATTTCATATCCGGTTCTTATCCTGATAGATCCTGTGAATACCAGTGGATCCGAATACTTGGCTATAAGTGCCTCTGGATCCCGAGAAACTGTAATACCCTGCTTGTTTGCTGCACTGAACTGAAATCTCGGTAACAAGAAGGAAAACACTGGGGCAAGCACCTACATTAAGCAAAATCAGGTTTCGGTGAATGATAGTGATAGGATATTCTCAAAAATTGCTAAAAGGTAGCGAAAAGGTGTTGAAAGAGAAGGAATCTTACTGCAAAAATTGGATGGGATGGTTGAACTCCTACTGCAGGTGAAGTTAGTACAACGCCTGATACACATTCACTCACCTTCGGATCAAGTACTGCCTACATATTCAAAGATAAAAATTAAGGGACGTGGAATTTGTGAAGTAATGCATTAAATTATTCCCATTTATTCAGTTACTACCTTCAAAACTATGGCACCGCCAGTCGAGTGTCCAAAGCAAAAACACGGGAGTCTAGGATTTTCAGCCAAAACCTTTCTGAGAAACATTTTCTGTGCACAAATAACAAAAATACAGTAAACACAAGTAATATGTACAACCATTTTTATTTAATTTTTTGGCTTGAAGTGCTTAATCTGTGCCTTATACATGAATATTAGAATATACCATGTCAGTCACAGCATCATCGAGGGAGTGAACATACGCGTGGAGTCCATCACTTCCACCGTGTCCTGGGATAAAGTAAGGTATCGAGTCAATGAAAAGAATATTTTTGAATTCTAAACATTTGTTTGAAGGAGATAAATGCAATTTCTCATGTGGAAGTTCTTGGGAGATCTAGTATTCATGGTTCATCTTATTGTCGTTGTGAAAGTAATACAATTTATTTTACCATATTCTTTTTGGGCACGTCAAATTCGTAGGCCAACAAATTCATCAATGACTACGAATATACAGTATACATCAGTCCTAAAACCGAGACATGGTGTTGAACAGCTCATTTTACCGACTTTCATGGTTTATAATTTTTGTCAAGGAATGAGGTTTTGAAACAGACTTCACGCGTCTGCAAAAACACGGAGAGATTTGGATTACAAATCACAACTGCTCCTCCTTCTACCATTCGTGTATACACTAGGTAGATGTAAAGACTCAAAAACAAGCTTACTTATGAAGGAGTGATTCACATGTTACTTTTTTGCACCAATAGCATCCAGATTGAAATACATTCAAGCCCTGCAACATCCAAATATACATGCATAGTTGACTATACATGGCATCTATTCCACAAAACAGAAAACAAAAGGGCGCTTTATTTGCGAATGATCATTAAACGGATGAATGATGCAAACATCAGGTTGTCTTTAAAGGATACGAAATTGACTGACAAGTCGCAGATATTATATTTTCCTTGCAAGCTACATTATTCTGTCCATTCGGACATCAATATCCAAATGCAGATAGTGTATAACAATGTTCAGAATCCGTAGAAATCAGTTGACGGATATATTGAGAGAAAAGAACCACGTCCAATAAAATATAAAACTTGTGGTGGAATATACCATTGTCTATGTTTTCATGATAGTAATAGCAGTAAAGGATCATAGACTGAAGTAGAAGTTACCTATTAACTCCAATAGGTATATGACTAGAAAAATGTAATCTTTCAGCCTTCTATCCACCTAAATAGATGGAAAACTTGATTTAAAAAAAAAAAAAAAAAACCTTTTACCCTAAAAAGAAAAAACTGCAGACCTCGAACCTAACAGACGAGAACTAGGCTCAAGATAAGAGGAATGTTTACTAAGAACAACAGAACCAATTATTGTCAACATGGGTGGAGTCAGATGTGGACTAAGTTTTTTTTGTACAGGCCTAAATATATAATAAAAAAATTACAAGGGACAAAAAATTATTGGGTTGGAGTTGGCCTGGGCAACCCCCCAAAATCAGCAGCTGATTAACATGAAGACTTTGAACAGCATGAGTATAGTCGAGCATCAACTGTTATATACGTTCAGTAAGGTGGACTAGACAGCATTAAGAAGGAAAATGAAGTCATAGTTTTGTATGGTCAAGTCCAATCTAGCATTGTATATCAACATACCCTTAGATTTTTACCATAGAATACAATCTACTATGCAACTTTCAAGTTATTAACAGGAAAAAAATATTTTCTGAATGCATGAAAATTAATTCTGCCATGACGATTCTTAACTTACCAATCCAATCCATTGCATAAACTTTAATGCCATATCCATTAAGCTGCTTAGCAAAATCACTGTATCTGCCACTGTTGTGAAAAAATAAAATAAAAAAAAATACATATTGTTAAGCAAAAAAGAAAGAGCCATAAAGGAAAAGAATAAATCAAAATTGCATCAGAATCTGAAATGAATATGTGCATTTTGCTCACAGACCTGTGTTCATTTAGGCCATGCATAAGAATAACGAGTCCCCTACACATGATAACAAATGCAATCAGTCTTTGATCCAATAATGAAACTTGGAAACAGAAGTAAAGATTTCGAATAGCTAATCTACTCAACTACAAAAACAGAGAGGTAAGGCGATGTTTGGCTTAACAATAACGAATAGCATATCTATGCAACTACAAAGTCAGGGAGGTAAGCCCATGTTTCACTAATGTTTATAAACTGTTTATAATCGAACAAATCACTTTTTATCTACATATTTCTTATATCCACAGGTACTGCTACCCAATAACTCACCATTCATTTCTAACTAATTGTAATTTAAATTGATTATAAACAACGCCTTATCTTCTACATGAAAAATGGATCATTAACCTTTTATTTTCATAGCATTTAAGTATTTCGTCCATTTGGCAGATAAAAAGTCGTGAAATATGATGTACTATTTTTAGTTGAAAATACCATTTCCTTCACTTTTAATATAGTATTGTAGCTTCCATCTCCAACCTATTCATCATTCTGCACTTTCATCACCCTTCTTTCTCGAAAATAAGTTCCTCAACTCTTGGATTGTTTTAAAGATCGCTACCCAACTTGCCATTTGAACAAGAAGTTAGATACCAACTGTCTCTAGAAATTAATATCTTTACTTTCCCCCATACTCTGCCATAAATTATCAGTGTAGTAGGTATAAAAACAAAAATGTCATACACTCACAAAAAGGCACTTATGTTTTTGCACCTCTAGGGATGCGGTCCAATTCTTAGCCCCTTTTGATCCCAATTTTTTCACACTTTTTTTCTCAAAACTTATTTTTAACCACAAATTGGATAAAACTCAAAAATTTTATCAACTTTTCAACCACACATTTCATTAACTTTTATTAATAACATGTTTCATTCACGTTCTACAATTAGATAATTGAATTGTCACTTTCAGAATCTTATTGTGTATTCAGTAGAAACAAGAAGAATATTACACAAGTATATATCTATCTTAATGTGCACAGTGTACTACTGTACTTAGATAAAATCAAATTGGGGTGTCATAGTCAAGATCATCAACAGCTGCATCTGATTCTGCTGATTAATAACTACTTTTTGAAAAGTAACTTAAAGAAAATAAGTTAAAAGTTGTTAAGTTGTGTACCAGACAATGCACTAAATAAGATTTGTTATAATTGTGACAAATCAATTGTGAAAACTGAAAAAATAAAATTATAATCACGATTCATGAATTACCTGGCTTTAATCTTGGCCGGAGTCCAAGACTGTGTAAACATTGTGTCGCCTCTTGAGGTAACAAACAGTGAAAACTGTCTCACCGTTTCATCACAGCCATTATCCTCCACCACCCTCTTAATTGACAATGCTCTTCTCGCCGCCACCTCCTTGTCCACCGCGCTGCTGCTCCTCCTTGGAACTCTCACCACCACTCCTCCCTGTGATGACGATTTCTCCTCCTTGCCACCGCCTTTTTCAGCCGACGATTTATATAAACTCCCACGAAATGGAAACAACATAAGCAACACAAAAGAATGGATTATCAGCCATAGGCTCCTCAACGCACGTAGAGATAACAGTGCGTTGATTCTTCCACTTGCACCTGGAAAAGAAAAACAAGACTTGAATGAATAAACCAAATCCATATCTAACGCGTTTAAGGTTTTAGACGAGATCTTTTACGGTACCTGAGGTCAGCATTAAGGTTGTGGACGAATCGTTTGCCTTGGTCACCTTTGCTGTTTTTCTTCTTGATGATTCCACAAACTTTACAAATTTCGATTATAATATTCTGTTTATATAAACAGTGCTATTTATTGTTGATCTGGGTTTCGATATTATATTGATCTTGATAATAAAATTATTTGTATTTTGCAAACCCGAACAAATCATAAACAGAAAAGAAGAAAAAGAGAGAAGAAAATTTAGTAATTTCTTCTTCTTCTTTTCGTTTCTTTTTTGCTTATGGTTAAATTTGGAGGTGTTCAACCTCAAACAAGTAGAAGAAAATCCGACAAAAATGGAGTATCCTAAAAATAGTGTGAAATAATGGGAAAACAAAAAGTACGAAAAAAAAATTCTGATAAGTTTCAATTATAATTATTAATTGAATGGCTGAGAAATGATTTTGGATGAACTTCTCTTCTTCCTCTCTCTCCAAACTTCTTTTTCTCTCTAGAAAAATGATAACGCAGTATTCGCAGGGAAACGTATAAATAAACGGGAGAGAAATGCGGGTAGTTATAATCTCGTCAGGGCTCACGAAGAGTAACGTTGAATTGACGGTCAATATGATGCCACGCGTTGCGTATGCGGCGAATTTGAAATTTATAAGATAAAATAATTTAAAGTATTGTCATTATCAATCGTGAAATTCGACTAGAAATAGATATAAATAAAGCGACTGATAAGGATATTAGGTATAAAATGGGGATCATCATGTGCAAATAACATTATATGGAAAATGCCACGTGTACATGACATTTTTTATAATAGTGTCCATAATGGACACATGGAGACTCCCTATTGATAGACATCTTCAATGGAGCCCTTCATGTATCTATTATAGACATCCTTATATATTATGCCATGTATTTATATTATTTAGTCCCTTAAGTTTAAAAGGTTAATAAAAATATCGATATAAATTATAAAAAATGGTCTATCAGGACACATGTCTATCTTCTAATACTGGAGAATCCATTATTACCGAGAGTAAAATAATGAATATTTGTAGACAAAAAAAAACACATTTAAACTAATAATGGGTGGTTGAAATTATATTTTTTAGTGAAATTTTATCAATTTATTAAAGGGTCAAACTTTAATTTTAGCCACTGTTTGGTACACATTAAAATTTTCATTTTCATACTTCTACTCATTTTCAACCACACACTATTCAATAAAATAATATTTTTTATCACATCAATAACTTTTCCTTCTTTTTCAAACACACATTCTCCCTCAATCTACTAATACAGAATGCATTCTTCCAAAATAATGTGGCTCAAACACACCCTTAATCACGCATTCAAGGGACTATAATTTTTACAACTTTTCAACTATATATTTTATCAAATTGTATTAGTCTACTAAAACTTTTATCAAACAACCTTTAATTTCGCTTTGATCGTAGAAAATACTAGTACCATAAATTGGATAGGCTAACCCATTCATGACATTTGTGTAAGGTTGCTCGGGCTGATTTTACTCGTATTGTTTTGATTACTTTCAATTAGACGAGACTATTATGTGAATAATTTGTTGGTCATAGTCTTCGTTAGTCCAATCAGTTAAGCATGATCGAACGTTTTGATCATATTCGAGTAGGTTGACTTATCAAACTCATGTATAACTAGTACTATTAATTGAATAGGCTATACGCATTTGTAACATTTGTGTAGGATGGGTAATGCCGATTTCACTTGTTTTGTTTTTATTACATTCAATCATCTAAGATGATTAAGTGAATTGTGTGTTGGTCACAGTCCCGACAATCCAAGCCATTTAACACGATCGGACATTTTAGTCATACTTGAGCAGCTCGACTAATCAAACTCATATATAATTAGTATCGAAATCGAACATTAGTTGTAAATCAATTGTAAAATCATTTAGTCAAGTCCACCTTCCTAAATAGATAGTGTCGTGATAAAATTTGATTCATAGTTTGAAATTTGAATTATGTTCCACTGTCAGCAATTAATTCCGTAGAAGCCAAGAAGGTCCGACAACATGAATACCAGATGTGAGGGACACCTTAGAAAATCATACAATAAATTGAAGATAACTTTAAAGTTTTATTAAGGTATCCAGAAATAGTGAGTTTGGCATGCATCAACATCGATAAGGACCATTACATTGATTCAAACAGAATCTCTACGTACATATCAATTAGTGCACGTCACATAAATAGCACTTCCCTGCAATATACTGCACTTCATCTTCCTTCCTTGAATGTAAATGTCAAATAAAATCTCCACCACCAATTTCACCTTGCCAAGGAAAAGTCATTAATTCTTAATTTGCAACCAAATGGTATCTTGAGTCAACATAGCTCTCAACATCCCAGAGGAAAGAACCAAATGTCACAGCCTCCAAAACGAGTCTCCTCAGACCACCGAAGCTGACCTTGATGAGTTCATCTTTAGAAGAATCGATAGTTCCTTCGGGAGTTATAACAATCTCTGGTCGACCGAATAATGCTTCTGTGTGTTTCTCAATGATGCTAACCGCCTCTTTAGATCTGATCGTTGCATATCTCTGAATTGTCTCCCCATCAAATGACATCACATAGGATCGCAATCTGGATGGCTTTATCCCGTGGCCAAAACCTCCAGGACTAATGCCACCAGCAGACCACGATGACACTTCTGGGTGGGATTGATTGGTCTTAAAAGAGTCACCACTTCTTCCATCACTAGGTCTCATCTCCTCGCCTACATCTTGTTGAATACTGCTTTCTTCATTGTCAATCCCCTGGGGAAGCATTTTTATTTTCATTTCCAACTGAAACCTCTGGTCGACTCGCTTGAGGAAATATCCATACATAACAGACGCTGCATAAACCTGGCCAACCCTAAGTTTGCTTATTTGTGCAACCGAGTTAGAATCACCAAGTCGATTTCCCAGAATGAGAGCGAGATGGTTCTGGATCATCTCATAGGCTTCGGGCGAATGGACCCCCATAAGCTTCTCTTCTTGGTTGGGCCATGTATCAACCCGGCCAAAATCATCTGAGGACTGCCTAGTTATAACAGGAATTAGAGTCACATTAGCATCCATGAATTTCTGCACCACCAAGGCATACAAAATTTCTTCCAAGGCCTTCCTCCTTTCATTGGCTTTCACCTCAGCAATTCTCCTAACGATTAGAAAGGGCCCATCAAATAATTAGTTTTTACTCTATGAAAGCATAATACATTTTTCCTTTCAGATTTGATAAGTAATCTACAAAATCAACATTTTGGGCAGTAAAGGAAACTAAAAAAATTAACATATTCGTTGTGTTTTATTAGTTTGGTCATGCACATTAAAGCTCGAAAGAATGATTAAACGACCATACCCTGGAAGTGTGGCCAAGCACGTGCTGTTTGAAGAGCATGTTTGGCCAAGATTAAAAGTTACTTTTAACTTTCAAGTAACTACTTTAGACAAACATGATTGAACTTTTAAGAAGTTAATTTGAGATTGTTAATTCAAAAAACTTATTTTTTAAAATTAAATAACTGATAAAACAGTCAACTAGCTACTAACCTGTATAAAACTAAGTCAGTGCCAGATGCAGATGGCAAATCCTTTTTTTCCTCTGCTTCACGATCAGATTGAAGCTGTTCAAGCTGCTGTTCCACTGCAGCAGGGACAAGATGTGGGTGGCTTATTAAAATTCCAGAGAGAAATTTTCCAATTGGAGACTCCAGCTGAAGTGGAGCAATAGGAGCATCTGAACCCTCAGATTCAAAAGATTGCAATGAAGCTCGGATAGAATAACACTTCTTGCTTCCATAACCCACTCTTCTTTTGCTTAAATTCCCATGAAATGTATACATGTATTGCTGCCATCCACCGTTTAAATCAAGATCAGTGGAACTATAGTTCTAATTTCTATAGATTGGAGCCACATAAATCCCAAACTGAGAGTAAATTAATATATAAAACAATACAATGAAATTACTGGTATACCATCTAACTACAAAATGTACAAGAAGATAACTTCAAAGGTTAAGCTCACCAGTGTAAAGAGGTGACATCAGTTGAAGTTAAAAATTGGTAATTGTACAAGGACTGTTGAAAGGGATCTTTACTAGCTGCTGAGGAACGTCAAACCAGACTATTTGAAATTTTTAAGAAATTAAGATTTGGCTTGTACATGTGAGTCAGAACCTAAATACTCATAAGTGATTCATTAACATATTAAGCAGCCACAAGTAATGAGCGTGAAAAACCTGGATAAAAACATATACCATTTACTTCTTGTACGAGAATATAAAAACCAAATAAACAAAGAAGATTCCCCTCGTATATCCTATACACCTTAAATTCATTCCATGGTTTATACTTTAGTTGCATTTGACCAATTTCCTTCCAACAATATTTTATTATTTCTTTCTTGGACAAGCATAATATGATTTTCTCCTTCCTTTTCAATCAACAAAACCCAGGTTCCAATTAAGATTCAAGCTTCTCAACAAATATCTGTTTGAAATCAACCAAAACTATTTATCTATGGCCATCTCAAGACAGAAACTTAACTCTATTTGAGCCAAATTATTGTAGAATGAGAATGAAAAATATAACCCTAATGGATTACACACAAAAGATAAAAAATTTGAATTTAAATATTGATGCGATGGATAACGATTATATTTTTGAGATATTAAAGTGGCTCAAACTGGCCTTTAAAAAAAAATTGAAAGTAAACTAGATTTTAAACAATGGACAAAATAATAAGCCAACCAAAATTAGCTCAACTTGAAATTTAAATTCGTCCCTGATTCAATTACATATATTGCTTTGGTTTGTAAACAAAAATACTGAAAAAATCACCTGATTCCAAGCGGGTGAGGCCAGAGAATTGGATCCCAACCGGGAGGAATAGGATCGTGTAGGCCAGAATCGGAGAGCCCGATTAGGAGGCAAAGAAGAAATGCTGCTGAAAGAAGACCACAAAGCGGTCGCCGTTTCCATCTTCAATCAACGCTACCACCGACCACTGCATCAATCAAATTAAACACAAAAAAAAATCAAAAAACCACTTTAAATAATATAAATTGAATAAGGATTTCTAATATTGAACACCTTACGAAGACAAATTCAACAAAGAAAAAGAGTTGAGTTTGTGGAATTATTGATTATTTTTACTATAATCAACTCGCTTTGATTATGGGACGATCTACGATGGTCAATCGAAATGTGAAGTACGGGTTTGTATATTTATATGGGAAATTTGCAAATTTACCCCAATCTTTGCAATCTTTCAATAATATACCCTCAAGTTTTTTTAGCACCAGACATCCCAACCTTTCACGTCTCCATTCTCAACCACGGACACGCAGTATTTCACTGAATTATTATTCTTCTTGAAAATATCATAGCAGTACAAGGTTAGCTTGGTAATTGTGGTGCCTAATCAATATAGCCCCCGTTTGACACCC
>CAIGRS010102162.1:0-16832 GCA_903798395.1 Fraxinus floribunda | reverse complement strand
TCCTTGAAAAATACTTTTGAAATATTAAAGTTCTTTTAAAAATTAATTATCAAAGAAAAATCAATATAACTTTCTTCAAAAGTACACATGCCAACAGTAGTAGGAAGAATGACTATAGAAGACGAACATCCATCGTTCCATTGTACGTATAAAAACCGCGTTTCGAAAGAGCGCCAAGCTTGTAAATGCAAAATCCACCCGTTAAAACTTTCAAAAACCCCTCACACAGCAAACGTGACGTGCGATGCGAAACCGATTCCTCGCCGCCGACTACTTCACCGCAGGCGGCTCTGTTCAGACCTTAGACTTCATCCGCCTCCCTCTCCCTCACCTCTCGCCGCCAAATAATCTCTCATTCTCCCAACATTTTCTCCACTCCTTCCATGACATTCCCGTTTTCAGCATTACTTGCGAAATCGAAAAGCTTCCAATCGATCACGCTCGCTCCAAGTTATTTTCCGACGTCCTTCCTCATGTCGTTGATGAAGTTAATTTCTCGGAACATGAGATCGATAATTCTAAAGGAAATCGTGCGGTTTTAATTTCCGAGGTAAATTAAATTATTAAGTTTGAGCTCCTGATTTTCGATTTTATTATTCAAAGTTTTGTGAGTTTTATTTCCCGTTCTGATGATTTTAGACATCACAAGTGAAAATTGATGGTGATGTGAGTTTTTGAAGTGTTTTAGGATAGCTCAAATTTACTGGTCTCTTATAGGTTTGGAGATAGCGATTATGCAGGCGATTGAACTATTTTTTCCTCCATTTTTTTTTTTTATTTTTTGCTTTAGGCTTGTGTCAACATGTCATCCTGGTGGAAAGACGCGTGCATAAATATTGGAATACTGAGATCTGATTCCAGGATTTGTATTCCATGGATTCATTTTTTAGATAGTTATATTTAACAATGAAAAGATTTTTATTTGTATTGTCATGGTTTTGAAGAAGTGCCTGTGAAATTTTATTCAATCTAGAATGCTTTTTGGATTTATTAGTCACCAAATTCAGTTTTGGATTTCCAATTTTATGTCATTTAAGTAATTAGTTCTGAATTACCTCTTTGACTTTGTATAGTATTAAAATTATGGAAATTAGTGTATTGCGCCTTCTTCCTATAATTTTTTTTAAGGTCTGTAACTGTGACTCAAGTTTAATTTAGTAGCATTTTTTTTCCCTTTACTCTACAAAGCCCTGAGTTTTACTAATCTCACGAGTCACGATAGATTGTTCATTTAAACTATTCAGAATTTGTGAAAATTCATCTCTTGATGACTCCATGTGCTGAGGGAATATGACAAACGTCCTGATACAAATTACTATAATTTACACTTCAAATTTTTCATGTAGAGATAAATTTTATGTCCTTGTAAACATTTTATCTGACAGTGTAAAAAATAAAAAGAAAATCATGTTGAATTACCCATGATGTTTCTCACTTCATTACTCTTTATTTATGGCTGTCTTGACCAGCATAAGAACTCAGATATTCGATACAAAAAATGTACTGGATAATTTGGGTATTTAAACATAGACGTTTAAGTATAAAAACATATTAGCTCTTGTACCTGAAGTATATAAAGCTATCATCTTATTACAACTTTGTTTGGTTCAGGATATTAATCACACTGTATTCATGTTATTTTGGAACAGGATGATTTTACACCTGATCATGGGGGTAGGAGTATTCTTGAAATTACACAATTTGAAATTCCGGAGATGGACCTCTCCCTGCTTCAATCGGTATTTTCCTTTTAAGCATTTGCGTACAGGTTGACGTCTTGGTATCTGCATATGGCCAGATAGCTATTTCTACTTATTTACACTTACTTTGTAATCAGCAGGAAAGTGCTATCCAATGCCAGATGGAGGACTTAGATATTCTCTCCCAGAGTTCAGTTGCTGAGTGTACTATGGTAAATGCTTTGAAGTTTTTGTTTACATCTCCAGGCATAGGTATTAAATTCTGTTCAGGATAGTTCCCAGCAACCTTTGTTGAGCAGTGGAAGTGCAGCTAGAATGGTTTCTCCAACTTCTTGTAAAACCATAAATTGTCTTCAAAAAGTGCTCAAGTATTTTTTTACTCCTTGAGAATTGCGTCCACACAACTATTCTACCAGCGTTATTGTTGCTCATAGGGCTTAAATGCTTTAGATATGTACACAAACTGGATAACATTTCTACCTTCATCTCGAAGTACTGATAACACACTTCTTATCCAGTGTAAGAATAAAGATATCACTTGTTAATTTGAAGATGAATTTGTAACTTCTTGCAGGATATGCCAACTTCTGACCTTAGTTTACCTAATCTTCTTGAGATTCAACAATCAGTTTATTCAGTCGACGACATCAGCTTAGAATACTCTATGAAACAAAAGGCTGATTTTTTGGAAGATGTTGGTTCCTTTGAAGGAGAGCTTCATTTTCATAATATTCACTTTCCCCCTTTTGAAGTGGACGAAGAAAGTCTGGGTATTGTCAGAAGTATACATATGGAGGATGAGCCTCTAGATTTTGAAAATATTGAACCTCAGAATTTGACAGAACTAGATGTAGTATTGAGTGACGGCAAGGAGCTTTTGAGTTCTATAGAGTTTGACTTAAATAAATATCTATCAGAGCATTGTTTAACAATACAGTGCCTTGAAGTTGAGTTGCACCGCTCAAATTTCTTATCACAGATGGACTACTTAAGTGTTGTAGAACAACCACATTATGAGGAGTACTCAACATTCCATCAAGGGAAAGCAGGCGGTGATATAATTGGATCAGTGAACCTGTGTCTATTTGAAGAGTTCCAATTCTTTGATCAGGATCCATCTTATTCTTGTGAGTTCTTCTCAGATGCAGCCAAAGAGGTTGAAGAAGAACCATGTGAATTCATGTTTGGAGAAAATATGAACTTTATGAATTTTGGCGAATTGATTGTTTGTCACGAACTTACTCTCATGGATGACTCTTTCAAATCATTACCCGTGCCTATTATTTCTGGCCATGAAAATATTAGGTCATTGCATTCAATGGTTGAGCAAATATTAGCCCAGGCGGAGTCACAGTCTTCATCAACATCTGATGGTCTATATTTAGATTGGCATTTTCTTGAAGAAGACAACTTCGGTAAATATTCTTCTTGTAGGAAAATGCTGTGGGAGATAGATACTTACAAGACAGATGCTTCTAATTACTTGATGGATGGTACGAAACAGATCTATGATTTTATTCTCTCTAAGGATTGTTCTGACAAACCAAACACAGAAGACTGCAAGGAAATGCTGAACTTACCTTCTGCTGTTGTTTCTATGTTTCATACTTCTGTCGATGAAAATAATTCTGACAGTTGGCATAATCATGGAGACAGAAAAAGGTTAAACGGAGACTTGTTACTGGAAACCGGCATTGAGAAAGTTCCTTCGTTTGTTGAATCCATGTCTAGCGATCTTGAATTTTTCTTAAATCCCCGTAATTATGTCACACAAAAAGAAAGTAAGCCTGCAGATAAGTCAGTTGATATTATTACAACGTATCCACTGATTTTTTCCAATGATGATTCTGTTAGTAATGCTACCACTATGGTTCAACAGCAGTGGAATGTCAGGTTGCACCGAGTACAGTTATCTGAAAATATTCTATTGCTCATTGATAATTTTTGTAAAGTCTTCTTGGCCCTACTGGAGAACGACACAGAGTTGAGACAGAGTCTGAGTCTAGGTCGAGCTGGTGAGAACCTGACTGTACTTTGCCTTCCTAAAGAAGAACTTATGGACCTTCTTAAGAAAAGAAGTGCACCAAGTACTTATTCAGCTCACAACGACGATAATATTATGTTGTTGATGATGTTGTGTGCAATTAAACAGATGGCTTTCTACCTCTGTTACTATGGAGTCCATGCCACATATCTATATGTAGACAGGTTGTGGAGAAACCTGCAGTTCTTGAAATCCAGATTAAGTTGTCTGTATAACTTGATAAAAAATGCGAATGAGAGGGCTGAGAAAGAAATATGTGAAAACCATCCCTCCCTTTCTGTTGTGCATGAAATTTTGCTGACAAATTTAAGCAGCGGTCGTTTGAAAATATTAATTGTTGCTGACCGAGTTTTCTGGTGGCCATTGAAGAGACTGTTGACATCCATGAAGATATCATGTAATGAGCTACACCATTTTTCTGCCCATGCAAGTCAACAGGGCCGTGAGTTCACAAACACCGTACTAAATTCTATGCTTTCCACGGAATCTTGTTTGGTATCCTGTGAGTAAGTATTAGCTGCTTTAGAACTAAATTTGATGGAAATATTTAACGTGACAATTTCTTCTTTACCCAACGGCGTGAAACCTTCCCCAGTTGAATATGGGAAGTAATGTTTCTGAGATCTAAGGGGTTCTTTCTTTTCCAGCTTGATCTCAATATATGTCACTAGAGGTCATTGATAGGAATCCTATTAATTACTGCCTTGTCATGAAATTTTTCTCACATGCTCTCTTGATTCTTGAAGATTGACTAACTACAAACATGTAATGGTGAATTGATGTTGAATTGTCATGAAATTTCTCCAACATGCATTCACCTATTCGATCTTCCAGTTTCAGTAAATGATGGCTTAAGAAATGCAATTCATGCACGAGAAGACACTTTTCTTTGCTTCATGCTAATATGAAGTGAAACCCTAATTAGGAGATTAGCAAAGTAGAATGTTTAATTCCAAGCGCGAGTCCTTAAGTTCAAAATCAAGTGAATATTTAATTTCTCTATGATAGTGATTTAAATAATTATATATTTGGAAACACATATAATAATGTAAGTTTGTTTATTGAAGAGTCACTCTGTTGTCCATTTTTTTCCTCATTTTATTATCTGTATAGATTTTCCCTCGGCGGCAGACTGCCCTTGGACCATCTTAAAGACATTAGATAAAGACTTTCTTTTCTTTTCTTTTTTGGTCTCCAGATATGTTTCTGCATCATTTCCCTTCCACGAATTTGGCTTTGTCTTGGAATATGGAGGCTCAAATGGATCGTCTATAATATCCACCATCTGCCCAAAGTTAGATCAGTTGCCCCCTCTTTATTTTTTCAAGGTGGAATTGGAGGACTCAAGTGTTTCCAAAGCGCTTTCTTGTGGCGTTTACATAACCAAGAATGGTGAATTTAAGATGGCAAGTATCTTTTCTGTTCGAGTAATACTGTTGCATTTGACTGTTGACTATTAGCAACATGGCTATATTTTCATCCATATCGTCCTCAGAAACATAGACATTGGTATATACTGAAATAAGTGCAATATCTATATAAACTCCTGTACTTTATATATGTCTCATTGTTAAGATGCACTCATATTATGCTTCAGGCATAAGGCATGCTTTGATGTATTTTTCTATCTGCAAAGACTATGGTATAAGTGTCAAAAGGGCCTGACTTCTCAAGAAAGAATCACTTTCATACATGAATGGTATCATGTTCAAATGGTTACATTGAAATTATTTCAGTACTTTCTTGATGCAAAACATGCAACGAGAAGGGCTGTGAGATGTGCATGCTTGCTGATTCTATAACGTCATTTAGGTTTTGAATTGGTAGAATGCATGTGGATTCATATACACTTTTTATGTTAAGGCTCGTTTCTATATTAATGTAAATAATGCCTTCTTAGTTATGGATGATCTACATAACTGTAACAGGTCTTCCTACCCTTTTCTCAATGTTTTTTGATGTAATATAATGCCATTGCAAAGTTACTGTACAAACCATCTTTTCAAAACTATATTGCTCCTTGGACGACTAGGTATGCATTATTGGTGTGTCGTAAGAGTTGTAGAAGCTGTAGTTGAATCTATCTTCTTCTTCCCCCAGCAAAAAGTAAATATATAAAAATAAGAGGGAAGGAGGAAAAGAAAGAAGGAAAATAAATCCAGTTATGTCCTTTTCCTGTTGGTAGGATAATTCTTTAACGAACAAGGAGAAATTTGGTAACTTGATCACTTGCAAGATATAATGAAGGTTCTACTGATACAAGAAAGGTGATCATACTGAATTGTTAGTTCTTCAAGGATAATAGTCCATACTTCATAATTTGGTCTGGATCATTTTTGTAGACATGCACAACAGCACATGTATTCCATGATTTGACTTCTACACCAGGATTTCTTCTATCCACTCATAATTCATTTTTATTGAACGTCATTGTTGAATTTCCTCAAAAGAAATAGCTTCAATAAATTTTATGTGATAATTTTCATAATGCTACTAATTTTTATCTCAAGTGCCATTTTATGGTCAGTCAGTCACACTTCACTTGCTTTGTATTCTTTCGCAGTCATGTTTCAAAGTTTTATCATGTTTCCAGGATGCAGATATTCATTCTACCTCAGCTCAAAATGAGAGTAAAAATAAGTTGGCAGACCTATTAAACTTTGTACCTATTGAGGAGACCTACAACAAGGGACTAGTCAAAGATGTAAATGAAGATGAGGTCTGCTCAGTGATGCCTGTTAAATCCATGCCAGTGGCTATGGAATCAAAAGAAATTAACTTGGGCAAGCCCTTTCCTCACGATATTGTCATAATTGTGAACACCCAAAATTTCGACAAAGAAATGGTCATATCCCGGAGAAGAACATACCAGAGGATCCTGGCACTGGAGAAAGAAGGAGCACAAGTTGTGGAACGTGATATAGATCTACCTGTTGATATTATAGTTAGTGCTGCCATTTGCTTGGCATGGTACGACTGCAGAAACATTGGAAAGAAAGCTTCTGCTCCAGATGAGGCCTTTTCATGCTTGCCTTTGTGCATTGAAAGTATTGCAGCAAGTACTTTAACGTCACTGAGTTTTGCTTTTAGTTGCTGCATCCTGGTAATATTGTTGCTCGATAGTTTAGACTAATTCTTCTTTGCTGTATTTACTTTGATACGATTTTTCATTATCTCATTATATGAGGAAGAGACTCAAAATGTTCACCTTCTGCAATGTAAAAAATGTTCAATAGAAACCAGACATGTAGAGCTATCAACTGGTCATTTTTATACAACATGCAAACCTTATTCTTTCAGATTGCACAAGGATATGAAGCAATAGAAAGGGAATAATAATCATCATGCGGCTATTTATTAGCATATCAAGTTAGCTTATACTTCATTAGATCACTTTCATAAGAGATGGTAATAATTTATTCTCTGAGAATAATGTATTCTAGTGAAAACCTCAGTTGACAGTTTCAGACAGAGAACACAATAGAAGATTCACAGTTTCTGGTAGCAACTTAAGTCTACTGTATATCATTGTGATTTCAATGGACTAAACCTTCACCATGCTTGTACTAACAGAAGTCTCTTTAGGCGTTTTAATCTTTGTTATTTTTTCTACTCCAGATTTTTGAGGGAGAAGGCAGTTTTCTATCTGCAATTATGGAATCATCAGATGAACTCTATGCTGCAGCAGCTAGCTTAGGAATCGATATACAGGTCTTCTGCTCATTTTCGTCCGATATGACGGACGAAATTATATTATCCTGCATTGAGGTTGGGATAAAGTCACATAGGGGATTATGCCCTAAAATGTCCGACTCAGAAAGTCTAGCGGAATCCTTCCTCACTGCATTTCCTTCAATTAATCCTCTCTCAGCTCATGCTATACTGTCTTCAGGGAGCACACTAGTTGAGTTTTTAGATTTGTCAGATAAGGGTAGAACTTGTGCTCTTCAAAAACTTAACGTTCCTGATGAAAGCATTGCTTTGCTAAATGCAACAAGCAGATATGGAGTGCGGGAGGATTCGAAATCTGGGATGACAGACTGCTCCTCTTCAGTATCTTCAGCTCCTGACTCAGAGACTGCTCAATTCAGGAGTGCGTCCGATAGGAAGAAACTAAAATATACTCACAATCTTTATGATGCCACTGAGCCTCCAAATGACTTGTTTCATATGGATCCACTAAAGCTATTTTCAGACGACTTACTCCATCCTCCCAAAGCATCGACTTCATGTGATTCTTGGTTGGCAGGAAGTACCGAGAAATTTGATGAGTCCGGGAAGTCCAGTTTATCTTTTGATGACAAACTGTTTCGTAATTGCCAGGGATTAGATATCGATACAATGATGAAATCACCCACCGTGTCAAGATTTCATGATTTTCCAAATGCAAAAGATCTTGAAATATTAGCTGAGATAGAGAAGCCCACAATGGCTGAGATTGGTGTAAATTATGATCCAAGAAGCAGATCAGGTAAACCTACAACGATCAACTTTAGTAGACAAAATACCAAGGCATGTGGATATCTACAGGAAAATTTGATTGGTGAAGTTATTGACATTGATGATACTCCAACATTTAGGAATTATGTTGACCGTTCACCATTTATGCTTGATGGGGAGAAAGATTATGCTGCAAGATTGAGTAAACCACCTTCAGGAGTAAGCAAAGTTCCTGTTTTTACAGATCCTGTTGAAATTGATTCTGCCTCAGGTGCCTGGGTTTCTGTTAGGGACAGTAGACAACGTTCAAGGGGAGAAATTGGGGAATGTTTTGATGCAGTTGAAAATAACAAAATTTCATTGAAGTGCCAGAAAAGGCTTTTTCAAGATGATGTGACAGAAACAAACTCACAAAATTCCTACAAAATATCTTTCCAAGAAAAGGGTCCTCGAAACTATGGTGGAACACCGCTCTCTAATGCTCTTCGCTCCACTGAGCCTCAACAAGGATCGCCCTGGACGATTGAGTTTCTAAACAGAATCAGGGAAAAGAGTAGATTGCGACAGCAGTCTCTTCCATGTAACTTATCCTCCCCTCAGTTTAATTACTCTAGGAATGCTTCAAAGGTTACTAAAAGGAAGAGTCCATCTATTCTTGAATTTTATAAGTACCAAGGAGGTAGTGCCTCAGAGAAAATAGTTGAAGAAAAGAGACAAAGGAGATCTTCACAACAATCAAATTCATCAAAGAGCAAGAAGGGTTCAGCTTCCTGCCATCCATCACTGACTCCAATCGATAAGAGAGCAAGTCGGGTGCGTTAACTGAACTTCTATCTTGTACAGGAGAATCTTTTCCTATTGCATCCTGATCTTTATTTGATCAACTGCAGACGCTATCTTTTGCAACAAATGGAAATGGAGGGCAAAGTAAGCTGATCTGGAGTGATAAAAGTTCTCATACTTTCAACAGACGATGTTAGCGTTGATTACAATATTGCAAGAAGTTTGCACGCTCACATATTTGCCAAAATTGTTTGTCTCATTGTTGGTGAATCTATTTCACAAACATTAATTGAAAAAGGGTGCTTCTTTTTATCCCCTCAGCCAAATGTTGTAGCTACAAGTAACGTGGTAAGCTTCTTTCATCTCCAATTTCCCAGGGTATATTGAGAATCATCAATGCAAGCAGGCACTAATATATTGTGAACTTTTTTTGGAGGACAAAGCTTTCTTAACAAATAAAGACAATGCAGTCTAATTGAAGGCCTTGAAATTTCAAGAATCTTGTAGAAGCGTTGAACTCATTGCTTACTGCTGCTTTTGGCCTCCAATCAGGACGCTGTGTACTCTCCCTCTCCCTCTCCCTCTCTCTTGATCATAATCATTGTTTATACATTGCCATTATCACCTGGGCAAGCATGTTTCTGGTCATCAAATATTATCTTCCAGCTGAGATGTATCATGCAATATTCTAAAACATTTTGTTCTTTCTGACGCTTCTTGATCTAGGACGGCCCATGTTATTACTGCTGAAGTTTGTGATGCAAATCCACAGCGTATTGTAAGTGGTGAGCTACGAACACACCAGCCAATATTCCAGATATACCGGCTAGAACCAAGTGTTCTCTGGACCAGTTGTTACTCTAAAAGTATTGAAGATAAATGTTTTGGTGGGTTAATATCTCGAGGAGAGAGGTAATGGAAGAGTTTTGGTTGTTGACAGGTTGGTAGTTTGAGATGTGCAAATTGGGTGGCAACCCTTTGGTACAAGATCAGAGCAATGGATGGGGCCGGTTTAGTAGTCAATGGCTGCATAAGGGATGTGGATGAAATCTATGGTCGTGACATTGGAGTGAGAAAGCTTCATATCCAGTGAAAGCTAATAAAAGGGGATTGGAGAGAATATCCGATGAGAAGGGCTTTATGCGGATATTGATTGTATTCTGATTTCCAAAATGGAATTGTCTGTCTGATAATTTTTTTGAGCTGGATTTGCAAGTTAACATTGTTTCTTACCAAGGTGCATTAGTATGCTTTAATTGTTCAAGGAACATTGCATGTGCCTTATTTGCTCCATTCTTGTACTGTACTACACACATCCTAAGAGTCTATTCTATTTTATTCAGAACTGTAACCACAAAGACGTACCTTTGCGCACTTTGTGCTTTAAATCGCTTTGTTTGCCCGATTCCTTTTCATTCTCTGCCTCTCTCTTTCTATTTCCTTCCGTTATCTGAAAATAGTTTGGATAAACCCTTCGTTTAGGAATATAATCTTTAGTGTAGACCATACAAAATAGGCTGAAGTAGGAATATAATCTTTAGTTGTAGAATCTGATCTGTTTTAATAATACAGTGCCATTTAAGTATCTGGCTGCCTGGTTGTGGAATCTGAGTTTGAAGCATGATTTTCTTGAATTGCATGCTTTTAAGTGGACCCTTTGGTCAAAATAATTGAAATTCAACTTGTCATTTTTCTTTTTGTTGGCTGCCAAAACCAAACACAACAGCTCATATTTGATGGCATTTTCGGGTCTTACAGTGATGATCACTATTAAAGAGGAGAAAAATGCTAGATGAACATAATATTCGACATAATAGCCACATGTTTGGCTCGTATTGGAGGGTTGCTTGGCGAGAAAAATGACATAATGGTCACATGTTTGACCTCTATTAGTGGGCATAATGGCCACATGTTTGACGGCCCACCAATAGGGGTCAAACATGTGACCATTACGTCAAACATTATGTGTACTATTATGTACCCATAACATTACTCTAAAGATAATTCTTTAATCTTGATTCCCACATGGCCCACCCGGCAACCCTTCAATAGGGATCAAACATGTGGTCATTATGTCAAACATTACGGGTACTATTATGTATCTATAGCATTACTCATTCTTTAATCTTGATTCTCACATGGGATCTTTCACCCATCAATCTACACCTGTCTTCTAGCTAAAATATCACATTTGTTTATTACTTTATATTCTTTTCATCTTTGGTGTACTATAGTTTATCTTTAACTTGTAGAAACACAATATCTCCATATTACAACTGTAATAATTCAATTTACCTTTTAATTTGAAACTCTTAATCGTGATCAATTTTAACTGCACGATAAATATAGCAAATTGTAAATATACTGTGATATTTTGTTTTCACTTTGAAATCATATTATAATTTAGTTTTATTTTTATCCAATGTCAGAATTAAGTAAAGCTAAAGCACTTCGAGATTGATACATCACATCAAGGCACAAGGCTTGCAAATCACTGCAAATCGTTGTGTTCTGAAAAAAAATAAAAAAATATCTTGTTGATGAGGACCCTTACCGACTCTATTTTAATGCGTGAATCATCAGATTATTATTTTTTAGAATTNAATTTAGTTTTATTTTTATCCAATGTCAGAATTAAGTAAAGCTAAAGCACTTCGAGATTGATACATCACATCAAGGCACAAGGCTTGCAAATCACTGCAAATCGTTGTGTTCTGAAAAAAAATAAAAAAATATCTTGTTGATGAGGACCCTTACCGACTCTATTTTAATGCGTGAATCATCAGATTATTATTTTTTAGAATTTTGCTAAAGGTACCCGGAGTGTTTACACTCCGGGGTTATCCGCCCCTCACATAAGTGAAGGGCCCACCGTGACCCCGCGTAAATATAATATTTATGTGAGGGGCCCACTGTGCGCCCCGCGTAAATATAATAATTCTGTCCCCCTATCGTGAGGGGGCAGTGGGGCCGGGTAACCGGACGTGTAAACGCCCGGTACCCATAGCAAAATCCTATTTTTTATGACACTGTAAATGAGTGTTTTTCAAAAGTAAAAGGAAAAGAAACATGAAACGGTCTAAAGAAGCAGCAATAATGGACCACTTTGCTCGATTTTAGAGAGAACACGCCATCTCAAATCTTTTAGCTCAACGGCTCTCTCTGTTTAATATATATCCACATCCAACTAAAATTTTCACATTTTCTTGTAAATATTTCTTCACGATTCGATGAAAACGATGCGAAAGTTGAAAAATACTCTTTTAAAATCTGTTTTAATCAAATTCAACTTCAGATTTTTTTTTACATGCATGTACAAAGACAAATTAACATTTGATCGAGTTGAGATTGAGGTTGAGGTCAAATTGAGTATCCATCGAGTGCACGTTTCATTGTCTAGAATGCCATTTTTAACCTTAGGAAGAAATTAGAGGAAATCTGTCGATCTTATATTCATGAATTAATTGATGGCTGAATGTTGTAAAGAGAGAACAACCTTCTTGACGCTAATTGATTTTTCAAATGGAATGATTAAAGTTGAATCCTACAAGTGAGCTCAAATGAATAATGATTCCAAAGCCGACAAGAATTATGAATGGTTGATATTTTTTTATTTTTTTTTTTCTTAAAAATATAAATTTCCAGATATAGAAAATCTGTGCCAACTGTCACACTATTATATCATCCAGCTGATCCTCCAAGTCTCCAACCAATTGCTGACACTAATATCTACCCAACCCCACGAATGATACGCACAGAATTTCTTACAAAATCTTCCGCTGCTGACTGCTCTGCTTATTTATTAATTTTCTTCTACAATTCTTGATATTCTTGTAGTATCTTTTAAAGTAAACAAGATAGCCAAGTTTTCTGAGGTGATGGCGGAGGAGGAAGCCAAGAAAGTGGAGACTGAGGTCACTGAGCCATGTTCCGAGGCTCCACCGCCGCCTCCTCCGGCTAGAGAGGAAACCGTTGAAGCTGCTCCGGAGGAGAAATCTGTAATTCCACCACCACTTCCTCCGCCAGAAGAGAAACCAGCTGCTGATGACTCTAAAGATCTTGCTGTTGTTGAAAGTAGTTACTACTCTACCCGTATCTCTTTCTATGTATTTTTCTTTTTATATTTTCAGATAATTTTCGTGTTTATCTATTTGAGAAAAAGGAATTTTACCTATTGATATGTCTCAACTTGGAAATTTTCCATGCATAAGTTAATTATTGACAAATTTTTATCAATTGTTTGTGACTTTTTCTTCTTCCTTCTGTATAAAGAACCAGAACCTGTTGAGGAGAAAAAGCCTGAGGGCTCTATTGACAGAGGTAATTAAGATTGCAACGAGTTGTGTTTTTTTAATATGTAAATGTATCAGGAAAATACTTAATTCTTTCTTTTAATATGTCCTCAGATGCTGTGCTTGCTCGAGTTTCTACAGAGAAGAGATTGTCTTTGATTAAAGCATGGGAAGAAAGTGAGAAATCAAAAGCTGAAAATAAGTAAGTGTTTTCTTGAGCACGCACTGTTCTTGCTAATGATTTTCTGAATTTTAAGTTTGTTTTTCAATTATAATTTATCCAACCAAAAGTAGTTTTGAAAATGAATCATTTTGATTTGTGAAGAAACTGTTGTGATTTGTGCAACAACAGTGATGAATAATATGTAGCCAACGAAGATAGAAAACAAATAGAGATTTATGTGATTGCCTACGTCCACTTGAGAGAAGGGGCTATGATTTGTATTATGTATGAATAATAGGGTTAAATCATATATATACTAACCCTGGCTCATACATGACTTTAGGACGATTTTAAGGAAAAATCCAAAAATAACCATGTACCATACAACGCCCCTGCCCCTGCCCCTGCCCCCGCCCCCGCCCCCGCACCCCCAACCTATTAGGTGTCTCTGACAGACAGACAGAATAAATTACTAGCCCGAGAGGCTGATGCCGTTGCTTCGCTCATTCCGTTTGGTGCTCCACTCTAGCATCGGCTTATATATTCCTATAATCCACATATTATAATAGAAACATGTATGATTATGAATCTAATCTAAGTCCGGATTTTTATTGCTTTCTTTGGGATTGTCAAAAATGTTTATTTTGGTACTCGGTCTTATTCACAATCTTCACAAATCCAACATTCAGCGATAACTCCGTGATATTCACAATCTCGATCACATTAGGATGCTCGATGTGTGACACTTCATTTTCTATGCTTTTAGTAGAGGTTATCCTAATTCCGGTCAAAATGAGTTCCCCTCTCGTAGAAAGTTATTCAAATTCCATATGTTTTTTACCCAAAGATTAACGGGATAATATTGAAGAGTCATTACTAAATCATGAAAATCTAAAATTATTGGCAGATCTCAGAAAAAGATATCTGCCATTGGAGCATGGGAAAACAGCAAGAAAGCAAGTCTAGAGGCTGAGCTCAAGAAGATTGAGGTAAACAAATCCTAAGGCTTTAAATAGTTTTCTTCTGTTCTGAAATCTTAATGATCAGAATTTGTAGGTTTATCGTTATTCTCAGTTAATATTAATGCCTAAATCCTGTAGGAACAACTGGAGAAAAAGAAAGCAGAATATGTAGAGAAAACGAAGAACAAGGTTGCTCTCATTCATAAGGCTGCAGAAGAGAAGAAGGCAATGATTGAAGCCAAACGGGGTGAAGATCTTCTCAAGGCAGAGGAAATGGCTGCAAAATACCGTGCCACAGGAACTTCCCCAAAGAAATTACTAGGATGGTTTTGAAGCTGAAATTATCTGGTTTGATTTGAAACAGAAGTTGCATTTGTAAATTTATAGATTTGAAAATGAGTGTGTTCATTTGGTGAAGAATTGTTGATTGGTGGTTATTATTATTGTGGGCATAACTGTTGGTATTTGTTTGTAGATATTGTCTTTGTGAAAAAAATAAAAACCCAAAGTTTGTAAGGAATTTGTTTTGCAGTATTTGGAATGATGTTACGATGCAAATATAAGATGATAACTCCCGACCCATTTGGTAACGGCACTCGATAGACTTTTGTCCATTGTTGGATGTGACGCTCTCGAATACTATGTCCCAAACATGATTGCATTATCTTTTAACGACAATTTCTTGGAATAGAATGAGCTATTAATTATCCCAAAACCCACCAAATCATTTAAGTAAATCTATCGAGGAAAATATAAGACAAAGTTGTAGGGCTATCTTCTACCAAAATGAAAGCATCATCCAAAACAAATCTTTCAAAGCTGTATTTCAGTTCCTCTATGCCAGAACTAAAAGTTCAAGAAAGCTATTAGATAAAACGAGGAGGTAATAGACTTCGAATGGACTCTTCTTTGGTGTAGAACATTCCCAGTCAGTCCTCATAGGAATCCTAAATCATTCTCAGTAGTCGAGAAATCTAGTAATATATTCAACATTTCATCATAGGAAATATGACTTCCTTATAACTGCTTGTATTTCCCGTGTGTTGTGGCCTGTCATTATAGAGGATCTGTTGTTTTTACAAGGTTCAGCATTCATTCTCATTGTAACTCCCGAACCCGAATCAATTTTTGTCAATGATGATGTCTGAGATGCAGATCTGCGAGTAGTTGTTCCAGTGCGTTGACCAATGCTTGCATTAGTGTTTTGAAAGGTTTTCCCAACTTCAGAATTCCACACACGGAGGAAAAGTGTCCCCTCAGAATTAGCCCCAGATGATGTACTGGGAAGCACTTGATTTTTAGACAGACAAACCTCATCCTCTAGTCGAACACGTTCCCACTATGCCATGTGGCGAGTTAATGTGGATTCTGATTCGGCAACCACACATTTGGAAGAGGAGGAAGGCTGGTGGGAGCCTACAATGTAAAACTGTTTCCTTAAATGCGAGTTCCAGTAATTCTTGTTATTACCTATTCTTTTTAGGGATAACTCTACTTGTACATAATTTGGGTTACACAATGGTGTCCATACACACATATGGATGAGGTCCACTCGAATATTTTATTCAAGCGGATCCCACCCATATATATGTATGGACACCATTATGTATACCAAATTATGTACGTCAAGCATCGCTCCCGACCGAGTAATTTGGATGCTATGGTAGCCCATCTGACAAAAAATAAGCANATTTTTTTGAAGTGATGTGATGAGAAATATGTGGTTGAAAAAGAAGGAAAAGTTATTGATGTGATGGAAAATATTATTTTATTGAAGAATGTGTGGTTGAAAATGAGTAGAAGAATGAAAATGAAAAAAATAATGTGGGACAAACATGAGCTAAATATCAATTGGTTGATTCCCTTTTAAGTACATATTGAATTACGGAAACCTCAAAATGAATTTTTATTTTATTTTCTACTATTTTTCACTGGTTCAAATCTTTTTCGAAATTAAGAATTGAGTTTTCTCGAGCAATCTAGGTGTGGATTGAACTAGTAGTGCGACATATTACCAGTCTCTAAACAAATGAAAATGAAAAATATACTGGAACGTTTAAATGCAAGAGATACCAAAAGTTCCATAATTATTGGCAACCCGATAGGCAACTACTAGTGTTCCTTTAAGAGCATATATTCAATTGAGACTTTTAATGACTTTAGAAAATTTAAAAAATTTAGGGATATTCAATGTAGATTTTTAAAGATTCTTTAAAAGTATAATTGAGATTTTTATAGACTTTTAAAAAGTCTGACGTATTCAATTATAGTTTTTTAGAAGTTTGTTATGAGATATTCAAATTTTAATGATTTTTAGAGAATTTTACAAGTCTCCATGGTACTAGATTTTAAGAAAAATGTACTAGAATAAAATATGAAAACTTGTTTCTCATTAACCACAAGATTTTGGGAGACATTTTTTTTTTAAAAAAAGAGAGAGAGAGAGAG
>CAIGRS010102155.1:0-17829 GCA_903798395.1 Fraxinus floribunda | reverse complement strand
TATCTAAATATTCAATCCACAATGTTGAACAAACTATAAATGTTCATACTTAAAATGTGTTAACTGAGGTTTATAGAAGTGGAAAGAGAGGAAGAAGAGAGAAGGAAATTAGAGAGAGGAAATTGTAGTTTATTCAATAATCACAGTCTAGCTATTACTATACATAGATCCTGTTTATATAGAGTTTAAACTAACCTAATTTAAGTAAGAAAACAACTATAGGTATAAAATAAAACAGATAATTGAGATTTTACACTTATTTAGGCTACCAAAATTGGGCGTTTGGGAGTACTTTTATAGTTTAGATACTTAATTTTGTGTGCTTATTAATTATTTTAGGAGAAACCCCGGTGTTGGACGAGAACAGCTAAAAGGGAATGAGATTTTATGAAAAAGGATTGAACTTGGACAAATTCTGAAATTCAAGGACCAAAGTATCAAGTTTGGAAGTTGAAGGGCTAAAATGCAATATATGACTTTAGGTGAGCAAATAATGGAAATGAGGGACCAAATTGCACATGAATGGCAGATGTTTAACGTTGCAATCACAACGTTCTAATTATTTGAGTCGCAAGGAAGCAAATTGGAATTTTTTTTTTTTGAAAGGTAATCAATATTTTATTACTCAAACTTAATACACGGGAAGTGTATCATCAATACAAATCTGTAAGGAATGACATGAAATCAGACAATCCTTCTTTTATTTGTTTAATTCCGCAATTATGAACGGTTAGATAATTTTTTTTAGGACGAACGATGTAGCTTAAGTTTTAACGTTTAATTAATACAAAGGACTTTGTGCAACTTTGATTATATGTTAATTGTTGATCAACAGTTCATTAATTTAAAGACAATATCGAGATCGAGAGGAGATATATTTGCCTAACTCGTGCAATAAGTGAAATCAATTTTGATAAGAAATCAAGAGATACTCTTAATGGTTATGCACTCTTTACTAAATTCTTGTGAATTAATGTGTTTATATGTGTGTGAATTTACATAGAGCTACAATAAATAGTAAATCCGTACATATGAATAAGACTAGTTTTACTCGACAACAATCATCGCTAAAATTGGTTAATTCGATTGTTAACACACATGAAAATGGACTGAATCATATTGAGTTAGGTGAATGTTAATTGACCTAAGTGAAATAAGAATTCCTAACTACCTAATCCCATAAATTCTTTCAAAAGTCTTCAAGCATTGATTAAATTAATAGATTTAGTAGAGCTTTAACTTTAATATAAATTCTTGATTCATTATTTAATTCTTGATTCATTATTTGGTTACCATATTAATTTCATTTTATAGGTTTAAGATAGAAATTGATAGTAGGTAAAATAATCTTTGTAGGAACGATACTTGGCTTAAAATTCTATTTTATTACTTGTCACAATCCGTACACTTACAGTCTAAGTGAACAAAAAAAAAACCTTAATTCTAGTCCAACTAGAAAACTAAAATAAGCTAATCTAAATTAAACCATACTTAATTCCTAAACTACTAAGATATTTTTTATGCTTATCTTCATTCCCCATCATAAGAATATTCTTCCAACCCTCAAACAAGGAAAGATATTAAGTTTAAATGTCTAAAGTTCAACCATCAATCTTATAGAAGTTCAAAATATTAACGCTGGAGGCCATTTATATTATTAGCAAGAGCAAAATAAATTATTCTGGAAGAGAAGCCAAAAAAAAACTCTTTCAACCTCAATAAGCATGTCCCTTCATCTCACTAGAATAGATATATGGTTATATGCTCCAAGAGTCACCTTGTTAAACTACTGTTTTTTATTTTCTTTGATTTCATATTTTTTAAGAGAGAAGGTAGCGAAGTGAAAATCATCTAAAAAAAGTTATTGACAAATATTTCACCATTTTCTCCATAAAAAGAAGTAGCTCACTTTTGGAAACTGGTAGTTGATGGCATTAGCAAGTTCAAGTCCCTCAGGCCATTCACTCTTCGTTGGGCTTCCTAATACACAGCATATCTTATAAATCTCATCTGCTTCACTACACCAGTAATAAAGAAAAAAAAATGCTTATAATGTATACTCAAAAATATTCAAAAATATAAATATAAATTAAAAAGAAACTTCCCCAAACTATGTATAAGAAAAAAAATTGGGAATAAAAGCTAAGAAGAAATCATGTATGGTAGTATATAGTGGGACTTGTCATACAAATTATACTCTATAATCCACATTTTCCTTTAGGTCAGAAGGGATGAAGGCAAACCACACTAAAACCAACCCACACAAACTAAAATTTGTTTGTGACTATATAGGATGCACATTGACTAATACGAAAATTCTGATGCTTTATCTCATTGGAAAAAAATAATAATAATAATAATCACCATTCAACCAACTTGTCATTCCAAAAAAAGCAACAAGGATGGTGTTCATTAAAGAGGATGAGTATACCTTGAGCCCGGAAATAAAGGACGTAGAGTAAACAATTCCGCCATTATTGCACCCATTGCCCACATGTCTGGTGTTGCAAAAACAAATAGATTATGGTCAAGAAAAAACCTCTCAAAGAAGCAATTCCGTTTTCAATATCTACTTACCAACTGCAGGACCATACATTTGTGACTGAAGAAGAACTTCAGGGGCCCTGTACCTGCAAGCAAACAAATATAGCACATCCATATAAAAACACGTAGCACATCAGAATTAACTACTAACTACACATGGAGATAACCACCCACCAGCGTGTTGAGACATATTCAGTGAATGGAGGCTGAGAATTGATCTCACGAGCAAGACCAAAATCAGCGATTTTTATAACATCCTTAGAAACCAGCAAGTTCTCTGTACAACCATAAACGAAAAATGTACAAGTAGTGGATGATAAGAAATGATCAAAATGCTCAAAGCAAGTAATCAAACTTCACAAATAAGAGGGAGGCAGGAAGTCAATAAAACGATCTCCGGATAATACTAAACAGTAAACAATTTAACTCATGCAATATACCCAAGTCGTAATTATCACCTATTCGACACGTTAACCTACTCATAGTTTTAAAAAGTTCCTGGACCCTACATTTTGAGGCGCACCTCACGTAAGACTTTCTTCAAACACCTTGCAAGGATTACGCCTCGACTTACGAGATGCACGCCTTAAGGACACATCTCAGTTCCACCAAGGTGTGAGCTCATTTTTGTCGTCTTTCCTGAGTTTTTTAATTATTGTCTCAGCTTTTAGGTTGCTTTTTTTATATCCTGTGAAGAGATTTGAAGCTAATATACCATACAACCAGACCCAAAAAACTCGGAAAAAAAGAATTGGAGAAGCGAGAAGCGTGTCCTAACCTCCAACAATTCAAGCGAAATAAACCCCTATTCCCAAGTGAGTTGCCAATTTCAACACACACAACTGTTGAAAAGAGAGCTACGAGACCAACCCACTTTTTTCTTTCTTTTTGTTTTTCTCCTTGTCCCTCTGTTTTTGTTTCTTTTTTCCCTTTTACAGGGAAGTAGGGGGCGAAGTGAAGTATGAGGAAAAACGGTAAGAAGAAACTCATAATGATGAGGATGATAGAGTAATCAAATATATTGACGAATCTCTAAAAGATTCTATTCATAGAGATGAGAATTTAAGCTTTTAATAGTATTTGCAATAGATTACAATTTAGTTACATGATCACTGATTCGATGATCTATTATGTGTTATTTTATTGATCGGCTTTATGCTTATTTGTACGTTACACTTAAAAAACATTTTAGCTAGTTTTGATATAGATTCTAATGATGGTTTATCACAACATGCTTCAGAATCTTTATATTTTTTAGTTATTTTATTTTAGTGTGGAGACATTCGCCTCAAAAAGCCCCAAGCATTTACTACTCACTTCACAGATATAGCAAGCCGGTAGAACTCATAAAATGGCTACAGGGAGGAGCCCCACCACCACAATCCCAAAAAAAAAAAAAAAAGACGTCAGAGGCATTATCAATAATCATTAATCACCTGGCTTGAGGTCACGATGAAAGTACCCATGTCGATGCATGTATGCTAAACCTTGAAACACTCGGAAGCACCAATTTTTAACTTCAGCTTCAGAAAAAGGTTTGTTTCTGTCCTTCATAAGCTGGTATAGATTGTACTCCTGAAAACATGATGCAACTATATGTTTATATGTGATTAACATGTAAAAAAGCGATAGATATCTGCATATGGGAAAGCAATGCATACCATGTATTCAAAGACAAAGTACAAGATGTCATTTTCTCTAATAACTTCCTTGAGCTTCACTAGATTTGGATTCTTCATTTTCCGGAGTGACTGTCAAGAACGACAATATTTTTTTAGCTGTTCATTAATAGAAGGCCAAATTAGTCAACAGGTAACCAAGCTGTATCACCTTTACTTCTCTCAAATTTATACATTCTTCCCATGAATAATATTTCTTTTTCATTTTTTTGATTGCAACCTGCAAACTCAGATTATTAGTTTGAAACGGCAAATTCAGATGGGAAAAAGCTTTTCCTGCACAATATTTTTATCTCCAGGGTCAAGAAAAAAATTCAATGAAAATCCACGGCCATCTGAAACAAAAACAACAAAACATACCACTTCACCAGATTGCTTATTTATAGCTCGCCAGACATTTCCAAATGTACCATTACCAACTTCCTTAATAATCTTATACCTGCATTAGCCAATAGACATCATAATAATCAACTTGGGAGGATGATGGGAAGCAAACTCTAACCTTGAGAAGCAGTTATAAGCCAACGCACCTCTCCATTTTTGCGATTTCAACTTCTCGTGATACTTTATTTGTTCGAAAGTGAGTGTACATGAAAAAGAAATACTAAAGTTTTTATATATGACGGATTGCTAAAGAAAACTACAAAAGGGCCAGGCTGATTCAGCAAAGTCCACATTAGTTATCTGCTGTACAGCACATCCATGCAAAACCAGTATGATTCTGAATGATGGGGTTCACAGCCTTATCCATAAACTGTAGGAAATCAAACATCCAACAATGGCAAGGCAGAAATGGCAAGGGAAGATGGGAACCACAGAGCATCTTGACACTTATCCAAACTGATAGAACACAATTTTCTCAAACCAGTATCTCTTAGCTCAAGAAACAGTACAGCTTCCAGACTTGGAACAAATCAAATGCAGAAATACTGGGAATCTGATGCAAATCTTCAGACAACTGATCCTTACCACTTGTAACAAACCAACATCGCAGAGAAAGTCAAATAACAATATAAACTACCACTCTGCACAGATACAGTGCTGTCAAACAGTTACTAATTCCCAACAAACAATTTTCCTTTGTATACTTGCCAAATTCAACCCTGTGGTCAAAAAGGGAAAAAGTGAATTAACAGATACAAGAGCGTCATCTCAAAAACAAGCAAAGGTAATTGGTGGTGAGAAATAGCAACTAAAGAAAGTACCTCACAAAATCATTTCCAAAGGATCTCAAATGGATGTTGTACCAGCAGGCAGCAATGCACTAGCAACAAACAAAATTGCAAGAGAGACTAACAGCAATTGCATTTCACGTCATAACCATCATTTAAAATAAATGAAGGCATGCAGCACAAGTCTATGCATTCACAAAAGATCCAACATCCTTTTTAGGAGGAATATTTTGGCCTCCTGTACTTATTAAGAAAAGCTGTTCACTAAGTACAATTGACAAAGGAAACAAGAGGAAAATCTCCAAGGATGATAAACCGCCAATTAAGAACTTTCTGTAATGAAAATATCCGGTGCTGGTAGCAATCTAACCAGAGACACACTGGCTCCATGATGTAAATAATATCAATCCCTTCTAATGGTTAACTGACGCAACCTGACAGCACAAATAAATTATTTTAATATGTATACAATACTTTAAGAGGGAAAACAAACTCACATCCAGAGGAGTGGGGCTAAAAATTTGGGAAGGGCTAACATGTAAAAAATTCATTTAAAAAAAAAAATAACTATGGGAAAAAAAATAGACTTGAGACCAGGGCAGCCCCCCTCCACTCCTGCTCACATCAAACTCTATATTTCAATAAAGAAACTCAATATATATGCAACCTGACATAATGATAGCCTCACAAACTAAACCAATTTCAGAAATCCGAAAAAGAAGATAACCCCTGTCATGCTACTCAACAACTATTTCAATTATATATCAACAACCTAATAACAAGAGCAGGCAACAATTGTATTGTATTATATTAAAAGATAAAACATGAAAATGTGATTATTCGTATTTCAAAGGAAAAAAGATGCAATAAGTCATACATTCATGGGTATTCATTTTCACAGCAGAAGAATCCGTTCTAAAATATGTTGATCAATACAAATCAGAATTTCAAATTACGGCATCCCCCAAAGATCATTTCTCTACGCCAACCCCAAATCCAGTAACATAATACCAACAAAATTCCTTCCTCCATTATATATTATATACACGCCGCGCACACACAATTATATAGTCAAATTAACCAAAAACTCAATCACGTAGCCTAGAATCATAACTACTCCAAAAAAATGCAAATTCTAACATAATAAAAATCCTAAATATGAACCGTTAACCCTAATTAAAAACCAAAATCATAAAGGAAAAATAATAATAATCCTGAAACGTAAAATTAGTCGGTATAAAGGGAGAAAACGCCAATATTACATAAACCACGAATTCATAAATCAAAATCTAAATTCAAAAAGGCCAAAACAATTAAAAATACAGAAATTCAGATGCAAAAACAAAACCCACCTAAAATTTTAAAAACCAAACACAATGCCTGATCCATAACTATGAATCCAATACCCACATCAATCAAATATCTACACCAACAATGCAAACAAACGTGTACGTGCTTGATCCCTAAATATACATCCAATGTCCAGACCAGCCACAATGAAAACATCTATCCCCATTCCCCAAGCAATACAAACAAATACATAGAGATATACCTTCGGGATAAAGAACATAAGCTAAGGAGAAGAAACCTAGAGATGCCACTATTTTTCTCCGTTCCTTCCTTCCTTCTCCAATTCTATGTCGCTATGAGCTTTTGCATCTCGTAACCACCGCCCTATTTATCTGGGCTATGACGTGGCATGGCACCTCTCATGATGGAATCTTGTCTTCGTGTGCAAGCAATAAACGACAAAGGCGCCGTAAAATGTAATTTTCTGCCTTTTCGCATGTGCTTGTGCTTGCAGTTAACTATGTATTTGAGTAAATTCTTCTAGGGTCCCCAAATTTTTATGAGCGTGACAATCATGTCCTCGATCTTCTATTTGTGACACTCGTGTTTCCAACCTTTTACATTGTTCGCGTTTTCGTATATTTAGACGTTAACTTTTAAGGCAATAGGCATTTGATATCTAAGTGAAAGGGTAAAATTGTGTGACAATTTAATGTATATAGAAGATTTTAATCAAGTTGGACGTTGTGTGCACGCTGTTCATAAATTAAGGAATAATTTTCACTCGAAAGAATTTGCTATATTTAGTTTGGTGATTTATATATCTCAATTGTCACTGAACTTTTTCATTTTTTTTTTCAATTGGCATTGAACTTTAAAATTTTTTCGAGTCATCATCAGACCTTTTCAAATGTTTTAAAGTTGTCACTGAACTTTAAAAATTCTTTAAGTTGCAGTTGAACTTACTAAAATGTTATCACATTTGCCATCATGTCACTTGGCGTTTAAAAGTTAACAAACTTGATGAACTTACTAGAACGTTATCATATTTATTATTCAATTTATCATGACAATTAGTTCATTAACTTTTAAAATAGTGAATGACGGAGTGGCAAGTGTGATAACATTTTGATAGGTTCGTTGGCAACTCAGAGAAGTTTTAAAGCTCAATGATAATTGAAAAAGTTTAAAATTTAGTGACAATTGAAAATATTTGTGAAGAATTGACCATTGAAATATTTGGAGCATGTTTGGTAACCATTAAAATCCAATTAAAATTAAAAATATGACTGTTATTGAGTCTCACTCGTTTAATAAAAATCAACAATAACGACTAATTTTTCAATTTTAATCTGATTTTAATCTCTACCCAACAAACTCTTAACCCTATTATGGGCCGCCCTATAGTTTGAAGTATAGTCCTTGTTTGTTGTGTGATTCCATGAAATATATTATTTTAAAAAATTGATTTTAATTCCTACCCAATAGAGGCATAATTATTTTTAATTTATTCTCTAATAAATAACTAAAACAATGGTCCTGACATGACATAATGAGTTGGATTAGTCAAAGTAAAACATGGTGTTCTTCTATTTGTTTTTATTTTATTTTATTTCACTCGCAACATGATTCAGTTGAGAAAACATGGCTTGACCTCTCAGAGTATCTTTGAGAAATGTTTATTAGTAGTAGTATTTTTAAACAAATTAAAATTAAAATACACATTAATAAATGGGCTAAAAAATTTATTGTCTAATTCTAAATTTATTGAGAGTGTGACTTAAATTAATCATGTTGACTACGATGTCTATAATTTGTGTTGCGAATGAGAGTTGTGAATTCACGATGATATTGCACTTCAACAATTATGCATCTGAAGATGTAAGAATACGTGATTTTATTTTTATTTAAACTTTTAGAGTTGGTTCTGATCAGATATTACAATTTTTTTCAAAAGCGATCCAATAAATGTCACAATTTCATAAGAATGTTGCGAATGTTTTACAATTAGGATAATGTGACATGACATGGTTCCATAAAATTGAGAGTGCAAGTAATTAAATAATTTATAAAAGTCAAACTTCGTGCAAGAAATTCAAAAGATTGATAGTTATATTGCATTCTCTAAAAATCACTAAACGTTCATTCCAATAATGAGCGCAAAACGGGTATCCGAGAACAATGAACAATTCTTCGTTAGTGTTGTGCGATGTTCTGAAAAGATCGTCGATAACCTCGAATAATACAGTAAGTCACCTATCAAAATATAAGAAAAATAAAATGAAATAGTCATAGTTTCCCATGACAAGTATTGACCAAAAAATCTAAAATACGAAATTATCTGCGTGGTATCTAAAATTTAAATTCTACCCAATTTTCACCACCACAATCTATGAACACAAACATCACTGTTGAAAGAGACATCTCACTAACCCACTATTGTATTGCAGATTCAAAGAATTTCAGATCACTCATGTTGACAAAGAATTACTCTTGTCTCAACATCAATAGAGCATGTTTGACTAAAAGGAAGTGAAGTTATTGTCTTGCTTTTAATAAAATATTATATTATTAATTATAATTTCTAAATTGCTCTTTTGCTAATCTTTTGGTCTGGGTTAGACCCAATAATCAAAATTGATGCTACAAAAAATCGTACATGAAGATATTTGATTTCGAACTGAAAATGAATGAAAGATGAGTACGAAGAAAACCTTCAAACCAAATGCACAAAAGCTAAGGAAGTTCAAAGTTGTTCTCGTACCTCCTCCAATGCTCAAGTCTTTAAATAGATAGAGATAATATATGTGCAAAGCATAAACGGATAAAGTAAAGTATACCTGAATAATGAAATAGAATCAAGTATATATAGAATTTGGGGAGATGTAATTCCATAAGAATTAGAATGTCTACAAGATATCATGTTGGCCAAATATGATATGACTCTTGATCTTCTTAAGACTTGAAGCAGTTGAAGGAGACAAGAAGTATAATGGATTGGGGCTCAAGAAGAAAAGTTGGGATAGGACTCCTCACTCAATTAGGCGACTAAGGCCTGGGGATCAAGGACTCCAAGCGCGATCGTCTCCACTAGGCTACTGAATGGATATGTCACTTGGGCAACAGGGTACAGGGTCGGTCCTCGGAGCTATGAGGTTCTAAACGATAAATTGTTACGTGACTCTTAAATATAAATGAAATGAATTTTAAAATAAATAACTTATTTTAAATTTTCATAAAATTTAATTTATAAATTTTAAAGAAACTTTATAAGCTTAGCAAAAAAGTTTTAGGGAATATTTTTATTTATTTATTTATTTTTTGCATTGACTTTTTCTAGATTTTGGTAGATAAAAAAATTAATAAATATATAGCACTAGGTAATAGTTTAATTATATGTCAATTTTATTCCTTAAATCAAGAATGTAAATTCAAGTGTCCAAGTACTTTGTGCATCTTATTAGTCTCATTTTGTTGTTGTTTTTTAAAGGACTAAATGATACAACTCAAAGAAATATAAATGAAAACTTTATTAGGTTTTTGGAATTATTTTTTGGGAAAGTCCCCTTGTACATAATGGGGGGGTACCGAATGGTGTACTCCTCTCACAATGTGTGCGAGTCCCGTGTGTGTTTTAAAATGTCCGTGGTCCCCACCTCCTAATGTGAGTGGAGTGTGAAAGATTAGGTAAAAAATTTATGTACATGTAGTATAACCTTTATTTATTTTAGGCCCTTCAAATCTCGAGGTCCAAGGTTTGCCTTGGACCAGGGCGGGCATGGCAGGTTATCGTATCATGCCATCACATTACCTCGAGGTGTGTGACCGGGTAGCAAGAACACTTGTGATTAGAGACCCATTCCTCTCCAAGTCAGGTCTAGGAGATATGGCCTCATCAAAGATCAAAGAGGAAGTAAAAATGAAATAACATAATGGTGCAACATTGAAATTGACGTTGTTCAATGTTAATCGCCTACATTCATGGGTTCGTATACAAGCCTTTTTACACTATTAAGCCACTAGTTGATAGCCATTATTGAGGGAAAAAACATATTTTTAATAGTTGTTTTTTTTTGAGAATGTGTGGTGAAAATGTATGAAAAGTTTTGAATTTACGTACAAGATATTTTATCGTGTGAATGTGTGGTTGAAAATGAGTATGAGAATTAAAGAATTTTGTTTTAAATTGAGACAAAAAAGAGCTAAATAGAATTCGTACAAGAATCATTTACAACCTACCAAGACCTAGACCTAGATGTTTGAATAGCATCAAACCTCTCGGTAACACCATCGATGTGAGGTAAATTTTATTCGCGAGAACTATACTCTCTTCTAGTGGATTAAATAATTGCATTTCAATTTTATTCAATTGAATAGCAATATTTCAATTTGATTTCAGTTAGGTAATTTCATCTAATCCCATCATCTCAATCAAACGTTATCGTTTCAGTCAACCAAATTCCAATTGTTTAACCATTCCAATTGATAGTCGAAAAAATACTTGCAAAAAAAAAAAAAAAAATTATAAATACAACTTCTAAACTCAGTCAAACGTGCTCGATATTGATAGACTACCAATGTGTGCTCGATATGCAAGTCTAGAGATAAGGGCACATGTATGTGTGGAATGTTTTAGGCAAAAGTCATGTCATCTTCTTGCTTACCAACGTGACACCAAAAATTGTTGGGGGCCATTTGAATAAAAATGTTAGAAGAAAAGAATATATGCAATATGTAATGTAGTTAGGTCACGAAAGGTTTGGTGGCAACACATCACATAATATGATATTATGTTCTTTAGCCAATTATACACTCCACCATTTTATCCTTTCCTGTTTTGTCATTTCGAAAGAAAAATTGTTACATTATAATATAGTCGTTGGGTGGGGAGCTATTGCAAGTGCGCTGTCACCAAGATGCTAACCGCCGCTCCACGTGTTTATAAATGAAAGGGTGAGTAGGTGACTTTGCCTTTGAATCCTCCTAACTTTGGCCCCCCACCCTTTATTATTATTTTTTTTTTCTAATTCATTTGAATTACACATTTTTCGAAAAAAAAAAACATTTCACAAAAAGCTATTTTCAAAATATCTCGACCAAACATGTACTTAAAGGGGATATATTCAATTGAGACTTTTAGAAAATTAAAAAGTTTAGCTATATTCAATTGAGACTTTTAGAGATTCTCTAAAAATTTAGGCGTATTCAATAGAGATTTTTAAAAAAGTCTCTAAAAGTCACGGGATATTCAATTGAAACTTTTTTAAAGTCTCTATAAGTTACGAGGTATTCAAGTGATAATGACTTTTAGGGACTTTATAATTTACTAGACTTTTGGAGACTTTTTGATAGAAAATCTCAAAACAAATCTCTCATTCTACCGTGAGATTTATCAAGAGTCGGCCATTTTTTTCTCTTTCACATCCTAGGGTTTTTTTCCTTCTCTTTAATCGGGTAAAATTTATCTTTGTCTTGAGTTTTTCTTTACACATTATATGATTTTTGGGAATGTTCGATTTTTATTTTTTTTGAACATAACTAAATACAATTAAATTTTTTTTGGTATTTTGATTATTTGTTAATTCATTTAATGTGACTTGAATTTTTATTTTTATTTTTACACGATAAATCTGATTTATTACTTTGTATTTTCAATTATACGAGTTATGAATGATTNACACATTATATGATTTTTGGGAATGTTCGATTTTTATTTTTTTTGAACATAACTAAATACAATTAAATTTTTTGTGGTATTTTGATTATTTGTTAATTCATTTAATGTGACTTGAATTTTTATTTTTATTTTTACACGATAAATCTGATTTATTACTTTGTATTTTCAATTATACGAGTTATGAATGATTTAGACATATAAGAAATTGTTTTAAATATTACATTATATATGCTTAATATTTTTTTTAAAAAAGTTTAAATCTTTAATAGTCGCTAAAAGTATCTAATAAAAGTCCCATAAGATCATGGAAGACTTTCATTAATTCTTACCAAATTCATAGAAATCACTTAAAAGTTTACAAAATTCACAGAAGTCACTCGCTTAAAAAAGTCTCCAAAAATCTTTAAAAGTCTCAATTGAATACACTCCCCTAAATTTTGAGCCGAATTGATTAATAATATCAAAATAGACACTTCTCATAGCTAATACAGTTTTGTTATTACCTATTCATAAAAATTATATACATCATGTTTAATGAAAAATAAATATAATTCATATACGAGAGAGCATCGTGAATATATATAATTAGCTATTTTATTTGTATATCGTAAACATTTAAATTTATTAATTCATCTTGTTTCACAATTGAGGTTAAGGATTCAAAGATTGATACCTCCCTTCCTTTACTCCTGATCTTCCACCAAAAAAACGAAAGGAGGAGTTTGTTTTATCTATTCTCTCTTAAAAGAGGGAGTTTGAGGAATACTATTCATTTGGATTTTTCACTCTCAGTTTATTATTCCATGTGTGGACAAAAAAAAATTGTGTTTCTCACAAGTCGCAATTATTGACTACTGATGGCATTTCTACTCTTTTCCGCCAGTTTTCGGACTATAAAATCATTTGGTTTGGCTACAGTGGACAATTTCCTTTAAACTAAGTGCAGTAATATGATTTCTTCTCCGATTATTATTTTCTCCATATCTAGCCATCTTTGTTGACTAATTGGTATATATTTTTTTCAGTCGTCAATTGCAATTGATATTCATAAATATTTTCTCCATGTACGTATTGGAGAAACAGTCAATTGCAGTTGATATTTTATAAATATCTTCTTCATGTACGTATTGGAGAAGCAAATCAATTCATGATATATCTTTTAATTCATTCTTCCTCTCAAATCTTCTGACTTTTCACTCTTTCTCTCTCATTTGTTCTCAATGGCGCCGTGAAGCGGCAAAACGATCTCCACCGAGTAATGTTCATATTGTAATTGTAATGGTGATATTATTTCTCGTGTTTGATATTTGTCTTTTTTTAGTTCGAACTATATGAAATAGTTTAGTATTGTTAATAATAATTCAAGGTTTTCGAATAAGGATTTTTAATTTGTGATGTGGTGTTTATGAGCAGAAGGAAGAGTTTCCTATATCGGTATTTTTGCCGAAGCTTGATTGTTGGATTTCAGAGTTGAATATTACTGGTAGATTTTCATCCTAGAAAATGTGAAATTATAAAAGTACATGAATTGCAGGAGTGAAGACATGCATACAAGCATTTGGAATAGCTGCTATCAACGACCATACTTACCTGTTTTTTGCATTTTCAATGAGAAATTACACATACCATGTCTCCAGACACAACTTCTCTGTCCGGCACGGAGAGGCAACATACATTTTTTAGCTTTAAGATTGTCAACATATCATTCTAAAATTGGAATACAAGATATAAATGATTTTGTCGTAAATTATTATTATCACGTACAAAAAGAAAAAGAAAAACTGAAGACTAAAAAAATGAAAAATAAAATAAAATTGAAGACTCCGCACAGTGCCGAGTTTTGCTTTGCATGCGGAGAAATTCCTCAAATGTGCGGAGCAATGCTCCTTCGCGTTATGCGGAGCAAATTCAAGTTTTTTTTTAAGTTTTTGTGCTTCATTCCATACATATATAAAATAAGAAATTCTTTTGGGGACGTTGTCCCTGAGCCCCCACGAGGGGTGCTACCCCTCGACCGACCGGCGGGTCGATCCCGATCGGGGGCGTTGCCCCCGAACCTCCACGAGAGGCGCTGCCCCTTGACTCTAGCGACTTCTACCATTTTTTTTTTCCAATTTTACCATGTTGCCTTTGAATATCTGATTTCTTCTTGGGTAAGCCATCGTCTACTATACATATACCCGTAATTGTTGACTTTGCATCCCTACTTTGCTCCTAACGGAGGCCAAAAGGCAAACGACAACTTTTCCTACATGTTTTGCCCACAACATCAAATCCAAATTCGTTACGTCAATTCCCTACCGACTCCCATGATATTTTTTACAAAAACATCTTCGCCGAGATCGCAAAAAGAAAAAAAATCCCTTTGTTGAGCACAAAAGCAATTGAACCTACAAAAAAAAAAAAAATCTTTATTATAACCGTTGGTACAAAATTGAGAGATACATTAAGTTTGCAACTTTTATCCTATCGCCAACAACAAACTCAAAGGCAAAGAGAGCGGCGACAACGACTTCACACTGAACGTACTGATCATAGCAAAAAAATAGCCCATCTTATGTCTTGTACATATGTTCTAATATTCTCGGCATGCGGGATTTTTTCCAACAACCTCCAACTCAAAAGTCGATTACACAAGATCTACATAACAATGAGTAGAAATTCAGTCATATTTTTCGAAGTAAGTTTCTTAATTGTAGGTAAGGTCAAGAGGTAGGTTGGGGATAATATGCTTTTTTTTTATTGGATATTTGATAAATGAGGATTATTGAATTAAGCTTAAATATGTCTTCATCCTACTCTACCGTTTTTGGTAGTTCTCATGAACAAAAATAACTATCCCTTTTTAATGTTGGGTGATTTTATGTTGTAGAATTGTATTAAATAATTTTAGTTCCAAATTTACCTTAACATCAGTGTTCATGGAAATTCTTTAAATTATTATGTGGAGGTATTTTTTTGGTAAACTTATTGTTAAAATGAGGGATGTAATTGTCTTTCCAATTCTCGGTGTAATAAATGTTGTTTGTCAAACAATTGTCATTTGATTAATTTTCAGTGCAACTGAGTTTTTAATGGCAGTTTTCATTTCTTCATATAAGAAATCTTTTCTCCAAAGTTCATTTATTCTTTTATATATATATATACAAATGTGTGTGGAAATTTTGTAATACAATATCTCATATAATCTTAACATTCAAGACGCTAATATTACCTTCAATAGAACACAATATACGGGGCAAAAACAAGTAAGTAATAAAGACGCATATTATATTTAGGAATGTTAGTTACCATATGCATAATGGCAACAGAATAACTTTTTATTCTAAAACTTGTTACAAAAATGTAAAAATGTAATAATTAAAATAGTGAATTAAATTGTAGTTTCTAGAGAAAAAAACGAACTTCCTCAACCATATAAATTGTCTCTATGAAATCAAAACTTCAAATTTCCAAGCACCAAACCAAATTGGGAGCCCAGTTTTTAGAATTAGACACATATTAGGTGAGTTTGTTTTCATTTTGACTACTTGTGCGATTGTAGTGAAAACTGAAGGACCAACTTCTTATATTTTGAAGGTCGGGTTCCGATTTGTTGCTAACAAAAAATTGGAAATCAGTGGCACAATTTTCCCAAAAAGAAAAGGAAAAGAGAAGTAATTGCACTTGATTGGCAAATATATCCTGATAAACAGTTGATGAAAATGGGCCAAGTAATCTTTGGACTGGATTAGAGAAGCCCATTCCAGCACGAGAATCGGATCGAATGGCTATTTAGCCCAAATGGCCGGTCCAACATGCACAAATTATTCGTGGTCCAGAGGCAACAAACATTGCTGCAACAATAAAGGCCTTGCATTTTAAAGGAGTCAGGCTAAAGCACGGTGAGTTGAGATTTGCGGTTTAAAATTGACTGTCCAATGTTCAATTTACTGTGTGTTCAATAATTAATTGATAGGTCACTTTAAAAATTAATATGTTCAACTTTCAATCACCGTCATTCGTACTTAAAAATAAGTATAGAGGATATTTGGTATAGATTAAAATCAGATTTTAAATGGATTGCGATAGAAGTTTTTGAAATGTGTGGTTGAAAAGATATGAAACCCATGAAAAATGTGGTTGATATTGATTGTTTGACTTTGACTTAAATTAAAATCAGATTTTAATCATGTTCAAACATGCTAGTAAAATAATGTCATCGATGAACAATAAATTGAACCGCTAATTTTCTACGTCGGATCCCGACTTCAACAAACCGATCCGTAAGCTACTTGTTGGAAAATAATTTCATATTGAATGAAAATCAGTTTCATTTGAATTAGCAGTTTTAGGAATCAACAGTTTTAGCATTTCATTTTCCAGCATTTCAGTTTCAGCCGTTCGTGGTCATCTTCAATGTCAATTGCATTAATGGCCACGCTCTTCTTCTTTGGCTATAAATAGAAGAGCTCTCAGTTGGTAGAAGATACAATAAACTCAACAAACACAACAAAGGAAAAGAAATCAATTTCCTCCACCTTCATTTCCGGCAGCATCTGTCTCTTTTTTGTTTCTTTTCTTCCTTTGTTAAAATCTTTGAGAGATGGAGTGAATCATAGCTAGTTCGTAGGCGGTTAACGTTGAACAGCGTGAACTGACAACCGATTGTATCACGGGAATCGAATACCGATCAAAACCTTGCGACGAATTCGATTTAAAGAAACTCTTTAAACACGGGCTTTCGATTTGGTTTGATTTACTTTGATTCTTTAATTTTCCCCCAACAAGCTTAAATCGAATTCTCTTTTCGGGAATTTTTGAGAATCAGTTTTTTTTTCCATTCCATCTTGTTTACTGTCTTTTTTTTCCCCACTTTTAGGTTGTTTACTGCTTACAAATTTGTGTTACGAAAAATGCTGATAATCTATCTATTTAATTACATGCAGTGAGTTTATTAGGTTTGAATCAGTAAGGTTGTAAAGAAAAAAAATTGGTTTACCGTAAGTTTTTTTTTCCTGTCTGCATGGTTTTATCTTTACCCCCCTGCGTGGTTTTAGAGATAGTGGTTTTGGTTTTGTATGTTTTTATCAACTTTCATGATTTTAAAATCATTTGGTAATCATAATTTTATAATTTGTAGTCATGATTGCCTCATTATTTGCAATGATTACTTATTTTCTTTTAATGTTTAATTCAAATTATTAGTTAATGATTTCTATTTTATTTTAAATGATTGTTAAGTTGTTAATAATTTGACAAAATAATTTCCTTTCTAATTCTGCAGGTTTTAAAAAAAAAATTCCGAATAGATAACTTAGATCTCGAATTTACATAAGACTTTACAATTAATTCTAAATAATTTGTTGGTTGTTCTCTAGTTAAATGACGTCACATGATGTGAACAATGGAAGCAACACTATGGGACCGCTGTTAACCCTATAGAGACCTCAATGGCATTCTTCCCGTTGATGGGACAATTGGTGGC
>CAIGRS010102147.1:0-23584 GCA_903798395.1 Fraxinus floribunda | reverse complement strand
CATCGTTCTCCTAGTACATAAAAAAATAGCCTAGGATAATATGAAAGAGAAAATAGAAGGAATATTGAAGAATCGACGTCACTCAAATAATTCTTGAATTGATTCTCGTGTTTTTGGATTCGATCTTCGTGTTCTTAGCTTCTTCTGTGCTCCAGAAGCATTTCAAAATATGTTGTAATGCATGCTCTTTACTTCTAGACTGCCTTAGGGTTTTAAAAGGTGCCCCAAGATTCATTTCCATAAGAGTTGTATTCAAATTAGGAAATCAGAAAATTTTCCTCGATTTGGCCTGGGTGGACGCCAGTAGAAAATGGGGCGGCCGTCAAGGCATAAAATTTTGCTCATGTTGTTGAGGTATAGGGTCAGGCGGCCACCTAACTAATATAACTGGGTGGATGCCCAGTCATAAAAATTCTTCGAATTTCCCTTTCAGCCATTTTCTTCATTCTTTATTCCATCTTGGTCCTCCACATCAAAGTACTTCAATTTTAGTGTTCTAACTTTTACTAAAATGCATATTAGTCCACAAACTTTATATTTGATACAATTGAACCCGTTTCCACTATCTTTGCATTCTTTTCTCCAATTCTTCATCAAACATTGAGTTTTACCTACACAAATAAATATAATACAAGTTAGGTAGTATTTTATCCAAAGAATAGTAAAGTATCATCGTTTAGGATCTCGAATAAGTATAGTAACTACACTTATTAGTCCACAAACTTTGTATTTGATACAATTGAACCCATTTCCACTATCTTTGCATTCTTTTCTCCGATTCTTCATCAAACATTGAGTTTTACCTACAAAATGAAATATAATACAAGTTAGGTAGTATTTTATCCAAAGAAAAGTAAAATATCATCGTTGAGGACCTTGAATAAGTGTATTAACTACACTTATCAATGCTCAATCCCAAAATGGACAAGAAGTCCCAATTTGTTACTTTATTTTTGCTATAATAACATTTTCGAACAGAACTGATATTATAGCTAAGCAAAATTAATAAACTAATTAACCTTTTCCAGTTAAGAGTTGAATAGAACCAAAATTAAAATCGCTACCGACCCCCCATCCCAACCCAAAACACGAGTGTCATTAACTCCCCACAGTTAAACAACCACTGTTAGTCTTATGCCTAGCGAAGTAGGACCCATACGTGGCCCCAATTAGGTTACACGACAAACGATTCGGGAGCCCCACATTCCATATACTGACAGGGATGACCCAGTCCCACACGGATGACCCCCTTTAAGAAGTTTGAGCGACCCCATGTAGAAGAGGTTGGCCAACCCCATTGCACACGAACTCCATGGCAAGAGCAAATCCAGGGCGAGGTAGTGATGAATCTTGAACAGATCTTGTACCTTGTAAATGATAAGACTGCCACTTCCGTTGTCGCAAACCTATTTTGTCAAGTCTAAGCCACATGCTAGGCCATGTGATTACCAAAGTAGTACTAGCATTTAAGGTTGTGATCGATTGATGCTCATGATTGGAAAGGTCAATCATATGGATAGAGCTACATGCATCATCATCCAATGGCCTCCATTCACCTTGCCTAAGTATAAAAGCTCACACTTAGTGCCATTCGAAGGAAATAAAAGTTTAGACTCTCAAAGTTATATTCTTTCCATACATTTAACTCATTCACTCCCAAAACTGACACCCTTTTTCTCATTGGAGGCTCACGTTTAAAGCTCTCTCATACTCATAATTATTTTTCGAATTGACTTGGCCATCGGAGTGCGCGCAACCAATTCCACCCCTTCCGGAGAAGGCCACGTGTGCCTAACGGTTTGTCCAATTATGTAGGAATCTAACTTTCATGGATGTAAGAGACATTGAGATATGTCAGCTATCTCATTGGTACATTTTTTTGGGGTCAATAGATTGATGCCATCTGTAGAAAATTCAACACTATAACCACGAACATCGTTGTGGTAAAGGTCATCGAAAGCAGAACCTTGAAGAAAAGCCTAGTTCTTGAAGAAAGAACCGTTGCAAAGAGAAATCACCTAAAACACCTATTTTTAGCTCCAAGTCAAATGCATATTATGAGTTCTAGCCACTACGAGTCGAAGGCAAGGTGGTACCGCCGCGCGCTTAGACAGAATGTAGGGGAGATTGCTGTAAATATAAGAAACATGGCTCGACAGAATGGTACCATGCAACATCTACTATTGCAGATGCACCAGCAGGCAGGATACCAAATGCCTTAGCACTGAGTGTTTCCCTAAGAAGGCGAGGAAAACGACGCGGCCTACCCCAAATGTACAAAAGAGAGATCAGTCCAGCAGAGCCAACTATGCTACTAGTCGACCCGGTGGTAATGTACAACATAAGGAAAACTTCATCCCCAGAATATGCTCAAGAACATGAACCCCAAAGATCCACCAGTATTTTTGATCGAATTAGACCATGAAGGCCTAGAAATAGGTCCCACCAACCTCCTCCATTCAAAGGGGGCAAGAATAATATCAAGAATATAAACCTCAGGGAGCTCCTTCACCTAGAAATAGGTAGGAGAGAAGAGACGAGGCGAACTTATGAAATCAAGAGAAAATGTTACAACCCCCTTGATATCAAGCGGAGGAAGATAATTCTGACGTTCCATGTAAATCCTTTGAGTTAGATGATGATGATGAAAGTCTTCTATTCTCCCAAGATTTGAGAAGCGCCCCAGTTCCAAGCCAATTCATACCGCAAAAAATTCCCAAATATGAAGGAAAGGGTGATCCGGTGAAGCACCTCAACAACTACACGACCCATATGTCTCTACGAGGAGTTTTACCAGAGCTAAAGTATAGACTGGGCTACAGAGATTTGGTACATTTGTATCCCAATCGGCAACATTAGGAGCTGGCCAGACCTCTAAAAGGTCTTTTTGAACCAATACTTGTCTAGTAAAGAAGAGGAAGCCCCCATCCAGAGGCTGCAAAACATGAGCCAACAAGCAGGTGAGACTTTGAAAAGATACTTAGCTCACTTCATGGACAAGATGACCTATTATGAGCAAGTTACGGATAGCGAGCCCTTTTGCTCTAAGAGAAGGCCTCAACATGAACGCCATATTCTGGTAGGATGTGCGAAACAAGAATCCTACTTTTTATGATGCCTTGGTAGAAATGATGAGGAGTGAGATTGTCAACAAGGAACTAATTGATCACCTCAACTAAACTTTGCTGGGGCTCCCAACGAAAAGTAAAGTAATGAATATGTCAAATGTATATTCATTATAACTAAATACACATAATAATTAATGATAATATTGTTCGAATGATTCAAATGATTAATAAATAAAATACATATTGAAAAATTAAAAGTATGGTTTATTGAAATAATTAAATACATATTAAAAAACGAAAAGTAAGGTCTACACGGTAAACTACATATCCGGTATGTTAGTTGCAATCAGATAAGTTGCATATCCGGTATATGTTGTAAATCCAGTATTTCTTAAACTTACCGGATATGCAACTTACCGTATATGTAATTAACATAACGTAACGGATATGTAACATACCGTATGTGTAACTTACCGAATATGCAACTAACATACCGTATATGCAACAAACATACTAGATTTGTAACTAACATACCGTATAAAACTGGAGGACTTGATGAGTGAAAACTGAAAAAATGAACAGTAATATCTCATTGGTTACTATTACATCTATAGTAATTTCAAAGTGCCCTTTTTATATAGTAAGGACATAATAGTGGCATTAAAAATGACTTTTTATCAGTTAAAATATATAAAAATTCTTGGAATATAATATAATTATTCAAAGTTAAATATGTGTTGGAAAATTTTTTATATATCCTTTACGAAACCAATTTGGTGTTAAGGGATAAATCCCACTTCGAATAAAGATTGAAACGTAGAACAATTTATAAGAGTTTGGACTACTCATCTTAACAAGGTGGACCTTTTGAGATGAAACCCCAAATCTTAACATTTGGAACGTGAAATTCCATACCCTATTTTCCATTGCTAGCGGTATTACCTTTTGATGCGTGAACTGATGCTCTCTTTTATAAGGCAAAGAATAGTGCAAGGGAAAGCAAATGGTGGTCCACTTTTGTGAAACTAGGCATTGTACCTTGTAGCACTTGATTAATCAGACGTCAATGGATTTGTAGTGTCGATTTTAACATCTTGCAAGTGTACAGACCGTAAAAAATAATAAAGCGAACCTATAAATCCAAATATCGTTCTTATGAGGAGTAGTATCTAACAAATGATTCAAACTACTAACTTTAATTTCAATAAAACATATTTTTTTTTTTTGGAAAATTGGAAGAATATGCCTATGTTTAAAATGCAATCCTATTTAATATATGTAATGCATAACATAAATAAATAAATAAAAAGTTTAAGGTTAGAAAATTAGATTGTTTCCTATTAGTTCTTGATTTATAGTCTCAAACTCGACTTTGGGCAATGATTTTTCATGAATTTTTGAATAGAGCTTTGGAGGTCTTGTTTAGTTTGCGTAGATTGTCTTTGCACCATATTTCACACGCCCTCCAAAATATTGCTTTGCCTTCTTGAATATGGTATAACTTGCATAAATTGCCCAATTTGAACTCAACTATGAATACTTCGATCTCCTCGTCTTTTTTAATCACAAAATCAATGAAGTTGGAGCTTTCCAAGATAATTCTATCTTCTGTGAATACTAGGCACCTTTATGATTAATTTCTCGATTTCCACGTGCTTTTCTTCTTTAGTTGTTTCTCGGGTTTACTAATGAATATATCATCCACAAGAATGTTACTTAACTCATCCGAAGTTATTTGATCTACAATTCTTTTATAGTTTTGCATGATGATGTCACCCGTAACTATTTGCATGATGATGTCTCCCGTAACTATTTCATCATCATCAACTTATTCTTCATATGGACCATCGAAGATAGCTCTCATTCCTCTAAAGTTGTCAACAACAAGCCATTTTTAGTATAATGCAATGCACCACAATATTCACAAGTCGGTCTAATCTCCTAAAAAACAATAGATTTGATATTTAGTCCATTCGGCAAGCCATCCTTATCAAATATGATAAGGTGATTGTATCCCAATTTTTAAGTTCTTGCTTGATAAGAAAATCTCCAAAAAGCATATCACCTTCATCTAAGTCGGGATCAATCATTGCTCTCTTGCTTATGTTCGTTTACTGTAAATGAAACAATGAAACAAAGAAGAACAAGTAGATCAATTTAAAAAGTAATGGAAAAAGACTCAAACCAAAATAAGAAATATTTAAATAGAAATAGTCCCTAGAAATGACACCAAAAACTTGTTTTTAATTTTATATCTCGTAAGTGTACGGATAGTAACAATTAATAAAGTGAACTTATGACTCTGGATAGATGATGATTATTATTTAATAATTGATTAATAATTCATAACTTCAATTTGATTGAAAATAAATAAAGTAGTTATTTTTCTTTTTCTTTTCTATTTTAAATATTTTAAAACAAATATAAGTAATTTTTTAATATGATGGTTTAAGTGTTAGGATTCATGATTTTACCATAGTTATCCCCTTAATCTCAATCACCAAGTTTTATGCAATTGATTATGTTTACCCGATCGAATTCTTCTAACATATTCAATTTGTTGCTCTCGATTTCTCATTGAGTTTATTCTACTATGTCAATTCCATATCCCTATATGAATCCAGATAAACTTTAGTTACATGCATTAAATCTCTAAGAATTCATGTTACGTTGTATTAACTAGTATAAATTTTCTACGTTTTCATATTAGTTCCTAGTTTTTACTACATGATCTAAACAAATAATCCGTTCTACTTAATTATTGCTCACAACATCAATACATTAGTGGCCAATTAATCCAAGCATTAAGATTTGAAGTAAAAACAATTCACACGATTTATTTTAGATTTATAAGTTTTTAATTAAAATTAAGTTTCAAAACTAGGTTACAATCATTCATCCTAACTATATGCTTATTATAGATCATGTGAGAAGAATAAAACAAGAAGTAATTAAAGTAAATCATTGAGCATTAAGGGGGAAAAAAAAAGAGAGAAAAAGATGAAGATAGTCTCTTCTTGTAAAATTCTTAAAAACTAGTTTCTTGATTGATTTCTAAATTTTTTTCATTCTTTTGTGTTGAATAATATATGTACAATTAATCTCCCAAGCATTGGTCTGAATGTTTGTGTATAATGAAATTTCTACAAGCCTCCTTTAATTGTCGGACTAAGGAATATATTTATAAAACAAGATTTAGGCAAAATCATTTTTCACCTTGATTCTCAAAAGATTTCAAATTGGTTTCTGCCAAAAAGTTTAAGAAATAAAAGGAAACAAATCCCTTTTACAATTCGACTCATTTTCTTATGTGACTTTAGTCCTTCATCTTCTAATATTGTAATTAAGTCCTCTTCATTCTAGAATCATAATAGTTGACCCGATACAAGTTTTAGAGTTTTCAATTTAGTCCTAAACTTTCCAAATGTTGAATTTAACTCTCGAAACTTATGAATTTTTACCGAATACTCCATTAATACTTCCAATTGATCTCTTACAATTGTGTTATTCTTTAATTTCCTCAAATCAACTCTAATTAAGTTTCAAATAGCCTCTTTTCATATAAACTGTATCCAAGTTGGACTTTTCCTATAATTATCATAATTTATACAAATTATGTTGATAATCGCCCGATTCACATATAAAGAAATAAGAATAGAAGTCAAGATAAGCGCATAACGTGGACAGTTTGGCACTAGATTCGCTCAAAAATGGTAGTGCTAATAATGTGATTTGATTTCAACTTAGATTTGATAAAGGTTCCAACCTTGGTGAAGTCAATAACTTAGCCTGAAATTTTAGAATTGCAGCGGTCTTTGGTGCAATTTTTAAATATAGGACTTCAAGTGCAAATTCTGAATCTCCCTATTTGGTGGGGCTAAATTAGATTTTTAGTAAATTTTGATAAAAGCCGATGAAATGTGTGGTTAAAAGTTGTAAGTCCTATGAAGTATGTGGTTAAAATTAATTGTTTACTTTGACTTAGGGGCTTAATGTATTGTTTTCAAGTTTGGGTGATGGTGCAATTTTTGTTAATTTTGTAACTTAAATTGGTTTTTAAACTCTAATTTTAACCTAATTTTTAATTTTGATCGAGTTGATGGTTTGACCAGAATTGGGGATTTTAAATGAGTTGATCATTACTAGAATTAGGGATTTTCACTTAATTCTCATCTTACTGGCTTTAGATAATCCGCACAAAATTTAGCTTACATGAAATCCACATTTATCTAAATGTATCCCTACAACAATTCATTCACCCCCAAACTATCTTAGAGTTAGTTTTAAGATGTATAATTTAGTGTTTATTTGGATTTAGTATTAATGTATTTAACTTTCTCTTCCAAATAAATTAATTCTATTCTAATCGCGACTCGAGTATATTCCTAGTACGAATTCAAATGATTAGAATGAATTAAATTTTAGATTATTTACATGATTGTGCATGTGATAAATGATATTCCTAACATCTATTGCACATATATAAATTTTCTCGCGTTCTAAATTTATTATGCGTCTCAGTACTGCACTAATTATCTAATTGTTCGCTAAGCAATTAAATAATGCAATGAGAATATGAAATTAATCAAGAAACACAAGTAACACTTAACTACTCATCTTGAATTCAAATAAACGATAGAGTAAATCTTCGTCTAATACAAAATTGGATCTAAACTATCATGATTTCGTATAAATTACAATAAGAATAATGAAAAAAATATCACTTGAATCATAAAATAATACAAGTTGAAATCTTCAATTTCTTGATTTAATTAGCCTTTTATTCTTTCTAAGGTTTGATCTCCTCCTTCAAAAGTGCTAAATTGAAATCTTCTAATTAATTTGATGTTTAGAATGTGTAATTTTAGGCAAGAGAGAATCCTTTATTTAATGTGTAACCCATGTTTGTATTTATAAGAGTTAAAAATCATGTCGAAATCGCTTCCCAATTTTAAATCAAGAAGAATTTTGATTAAACAAGGAAACTTTGGCAAATGTCCCAGTTTTACCCTACGTACCCGCACCGTATCACTCTCTACGACTGTACCGGCTATATCATTTGCTCGTAAGTGATTTTTCAGCAAGCCGGCTCATCTGTGTCAGCTATAGTCTCATATGCTCGTTGGTTTGTGTGGTTTCATCCCTAAGTAGATTTCTGTATTTTGATCACAACTTTCTCTCCAAATGAGGTGATTCAAAGTGTATTGGAAAGATAACTCGAAATGTTACATTTTTTTTAGAATTATAATTTAAGCCCCCGTTTGGACCCAATTATTTAATGTTTTAATTTTTTGACTAATGTGGTTGAAAAGAAGAAAAATTTTGAGGTTTATTTGTAATATTATCTTATTGAAGAATGCGAAAAGAAGGGAGAGAAAAATGATTATAATTTTAATGGGGGCTAAACAGTGGCTAGACATCTCAAGTATCCTTGATTATGGGATATAATGTTTATTCATCCGTTTAAGACTTTCCTAGAAATATTGTAACCAATTGAATTCTCCGATTCGAATGTTTCCTAAATCCAAAAAATGGGTCTTAATCTAAGGCTAAAAATTTAGAGAATAACTTTTTTTTTTGTTGGAAATTATTTTGGGTATATTTCACTCACTTGACTTCTAATTGCATCCAGTTGATCATATATGATCTTCAATCATCGTTTTGTGATTCAAATAAATTATTGAATATTTGCAATTTGGTCCCTGAACTTTGAATATTTTCATGTTTAGCCCATTTTTCGTTCATTTCTTCCAAATTCAATCTAATCATTGAGTTTCACCTAACAAATAGTATAAACACAAAATTAAACTACAATTCATCCCATTCTACAAATACACCAATTTAATGACCTAAATAAGTGAGCAGGAACTGCCATGGATTGCCCACCATGCGGCTTAGGCGTGCTAGACCTTGGTTCCAAGGCCTAGTGGTCTATAGGCCAGCATGCATTTCTGGCTATAGGCAAGGGCAGAGGTTATCAACCCGCAATGTTTTTAAATTTTTCTGAGTTTTTATAAAAAAAAATTAATACATAGTAGATATATATTTTGTGCTTATTTGAGCCCCCTCCCCCCTCTTGTTTAGCTAAAAATATATTTTGGAATAGTATGTTAATGAAGAATGTGTGATTAAGACACAAGGAAAATTTTTGAATTTGTGTGTAATATTATTTTATTGAAAAATGTGTGGTTAAAAAAGGGAGAAAAATATATTTTGAAAATAATGAAAAACAAATAAGGATTTTGTCTAGGGATGTCAAAGAGTCGTGCCAAGCTTTTGCTCTGCCAAAAACTCTAGTCTCGAGCTTTTTTTTACACGTAGCTGCCTTGCAAGAAACTGTTGTCGATTATTTATTTATTTATTTATAAACTCTAGCCATTATTATGGGGCTTGTTCATACCGATTTTAACTAGAAGGGATTGCTCTATTTCGCTAAAATGTGGAGAGACAATGTTGAATATGATTCATATACTTTAGCCATTCCTTTGAAGGCTTGCGCTGATATGAGATATTTGAAGTATCGGAAGGAAATTCACACTTGAGCTATGAAGAATGGGGTCAATGTGACATCATATGTGGCCAATAGTCTTGCTACCATATACAACAAGTGTGACTGTAATGAGGTTTGTTCCTATTTAAAAGCAAGAATAAGCATGATGTGGTTTCATGAACGACTATAATTACATCATACATCAAAATGGGCCAAGAGAAGCAGTGAATTGATGCATTTCTACAGATGAAAGAGTGAAATATATCTCCTAATGAGTATGCTTATGCAACAGTAATTTTCGGTGCCAATATTTCAAAATGTGGATATTGTGGGTCGGCTTCAATAGTCTTTCATGAAATGACCAGAAGAGATGTCATTTCTTGGAGTACAATTATTTTTGGGTATGCTCAAGGAGGTTTTGCAGAGAAGGTTTTTGAGCTTTTATCATGGATGAGGAGAGGAGGACCAAACCCTACAGATTTTCTCTTTCTAGTGGGTTGAGTATATGTAGAAGCTGTTAAGCAATCAATATCAGATCAACCTCATTCCAGCAATCAGCGATAGTGTTCCAGCAATTAAATATAATTAGCCAAATATAGTTTGATTTACTCTTTACAGGTTTTGTATTTTAGGAAAAACTCTTGTACAATATCTTTCTATTCTCTGTAAATTGTCTATATAATACATAATGTACAGCAGGCTATAACATATTGGTTAAGCCTCTTCTTCCATTATTCTTTCTTGGTATCAGAGCATTACCGGCTTATGCCCGATCCTAACTGCTGCTATCATCATTCCCCCAAACAATCTCCTACAATTTGTTTCGGTGAGGCTTGAGGGACCTGCTTCTTATTTAAATTGGTCATCTCAAGTTGAAGATGCTCTCAGTATTCACGATCTTCTGGGCTATGTGGATGGTACAGAGCCGTGCCCAGATGAACTCCTACCTGCTGTTGAAGGTAAAACAAATCGTGAAACCAATCCCGATTTCACTTTATGGAATCGTAAAAACCGGTTTGTATTGGTTTGGATGAAATCTACTATATCAGAAAAGGTGTTATCTATGGTCTATGGTCTGAAGACTGCACGGCTAGCGTGGGTTGCTTTAGCACAACGCTTTGCCTCTCCTTCGGCCTCCAATGTCAACCAATTAAATACGCCAACTGCAAAGTTTGCAGCAAGGAGGGAAGAGCTGTTCGGATTTCATTGAATAGGCAAAAGCCCTTGCTGATCAATTAGCATCAGTGGGAAAACCTGTGGATGAAGAAAATTGAATTTCTCATATCTTTGGAGGACTCAACAATGCATATACTCCTTTCATCTCAAATTGCTATTTTGCTCAACGTGAGAAATCTCTGTCTTTGTCAGATTTTCAATCTGAATTATTTGCCTTTGAAGCACTCCTCAAAAATCAACAACGAAGTGTACAAACTGATCATAATAGCTTTGCAATGCTGGCCAATAAACTTGGAGGAGGTGGAAAGAAATTTCCGAAGAAAACTAATAAAAATTGGCAGCAACAATGTTCTACTCTTGCCCCTCCAATTCAGAAATATGCTCAAGGCAATAACAACAGCAATCTTGTCTCTACCAATAGTGGGAACTCAAATTCCAATACTGCCCGTGTACCTACCTGGGCCAATGATCCAGATTTTGATCCTTATACATGTCAAATATGCGGTAAGAAAAATCACATGGCACTTGATTGTTTCCATAGGTACGATTATAACTACCAAGGGCGACACCCTCCTCAACAATTAGCAGCTATGGTGGCACATTCCAATTCTCTTCATGATGAGAATACATGGTATGTTGATAGTGGTGCAAACCAACATGTGACTGCCGACATTGCTAATCTTCATTTGGTTGAACCATACAAAGGAGATGAAAAAGTAGCTGTGGGTAATGGTAATGGTCTGCAAATTAAGCATACTGGTAAACTTAAGTTATTGTTAACAGGCAAGAGTGAAGGTGGACTCTACCCTATTCAAGTTAATCGACAGTCTATAAATAATTTCCGTCCAAGTGTTGCTCTTATGGGCGTTCGTACTACACTGGATGTTTGGCATGCAAGATTGGGTCACCCCTCCTCGCATATCACTAAATGTGTTGTTAACTCTTTTAATTTACCTGTTTCTGGTTCCTCTCGTTTGCATAATGTTTGTCCATCTTGTTTAATGGGAAAAGCTAAGCAATTACCGTTTAGTAATTCCTCACGTGTGATGTTGTCTCCTTTGGATCTTATTCATTCAGATGTTTGGGTTTCACCTATTGTTTCTTCTGAAGGACATCGATACTATGTTCTCTTTATAGATGATTACTCCCGTTTTACATGGGTATACCCTATTCGTAATAAATCTGATGTTTTCTCTTGTTTTGTACACTTTAAATCCTTGGTTGAAAATGGCTTCACTAAAAGGATTAAACAACTTCAATGCGATAATGGCGGTGAGTACATTTCTCATCAATTCCAAAAAATTTTACGTGATTGTGGAATTCATCAACGACTCTCCTATCCTTATACCTCTCAGCAGAATGGCTTAGCTGGGAGGAAGCACAGGCACATTATGGAAGTTGGACTGTCATTGTTGGCTCAATCACATTTGCCTACAAAGTTTTGGGTTGAAGCATTTATGACTGCCATTTTTCTTATCAATTGCACTCCCACCCCAGTTCTAGATTATGTTTCTCCTTACTTTAAATTGTTTGCTCAAGCACCCAATTACTCTTTTTTACGAACTTTTGGTTGTGCTTGTTATCCACTATTGAGACCTTACACAAAACATAAGCTAGCCTTTCGTAGCAAACAATGCATTTTTCTTGGCTATTCATCTCAGCATCATGGATATCGTTGCTTAGATCCCGTGTCTCAAAAGATTTATATCTCTCGAAATGTTGCCTTTGATGAACTTAATTTTCCAACTCGGGTATGGTCCTCCTCCACCTCTCCTGTTTCCACGAGTGATTCCATGACAGGTATGTCCTTTGATTTAACTCCCTTTTATTCACAATTGATGTCTGAACATGTCCCTGATAATTTACTTGCAAATTCCACCGAGTCTTCATCACCCACACTACCCTCTAGTCTGTTACCTGAGCAACCTCAAATTTCTGAAATTCAGCCACCTCCAAGTCCAATCCAACAACCTCAGAATCCACTACTTGATCCATCTTTATCCAATGTCAATACATCCTCACCTCTTCCCATACATCATGCTTCCCCACATCATATGGTGACACGCTCACGCATTGGCACTCTTCGCCCCAAACAATTTCCAGATTTTCATATTTTTTATTCTTCTACCCATCCAGTGTGTGCGTTTACCAGTAGGCTTACTTGTGTAGAACCAAGCAATTTCTCTCAAGCTATTTTGTCACAAGAATGGAAGCAAGCTATGCAAGTGGAATTTGATGCACTTATGGCCAATAACACATGGGACCTTGTACCTCAGCCTCCTGATCAGAACATTATTCGCACCAAATGGGTCTACAAGGTTAAACAGAAGGTAGATGGTAGTATAGACCGTTATAAGGCCAGGCTGGTGGCACGGGGTTTTCAACAGGTGGAAGGTATTGACTTTACCAAAACATTTAGTCCTGTGATCAAACCTGCTACCGTAAGAGTGGTGCTAGCAATTTCAGTGTTCTATGACTGGCCTATTTTGCAATTTGACGTCTCTAATGCCTTTTTGCATGGAACACTAGAAGAAAAGGTTTTTATTGAGCAACCTCGTGGTTTTATTGATCCTGTATATCCTGAGCATGTTTATTGCCTTAAGAAGGCCCTCTATGGCCTTAAACAGGCACCACGGGCATGGTTTCTACGACTTTCCAATAGTTTACTTGATCTTGGATTTGTAGGATCCTCTGTTGATACTTCATTGTTTACTTTTCACCATAAAAAGGTTCATGTGTTTATCCTCATATATGTGGATGATTTACTTATAACGGGATCGTGTCCTCTTTTTCTCCAAACTCTTACTACTCAGCTTTAGAAGGAATTTGCCTTGAAGGCTCTTGGTGATCTGGGATATTTCTTGGGAATTGAAGCATCTCGTGATGCACATGGGTTACATCTTCGGCAAAGCAAATATATTCTTGATGTTCTTCATCGTACACGGATGGTGGGTGCAAAACCTTATTCCGCACCTTGCATTTCAGGCAGTAAAGTTTCTTGTGTGACTGATGAACCTGTTCAAGATGTCACAGCTTACAGGCAGATTGTTGGGGCTCTTCAGTATTGTACTCTAACTCATCCCGAAATCGCCTATTCTGTAAATCAACTATGCCAACATCTCCACTCACCTTCTGCTATCCACTGGAAGTCTGCAAAGCGTGTTCTACGATATCTTAAAGGTACAGTTGAACATGGTCTGTATTTTACAAAAGGGTCATTAAGCCTTCATGCGTACTGCTATTCAGATTGGGCAGGAGATCCTATAGATCGACGGTCCACTACTGGGTATGGAATTTTTCTGGGCCCTTGTTTGGTCTCTTGGTGTGCAAAAAAATAGAATGTTGTCTCTCGATCAAGCACAGAGGCTGAATACCGAGCATTAGCCATGGTTGTTGTTGAATTGTATTGGATTCGGATGCTCCTTAAAGACTTACGCATACCACTTCTTTTTCCTCCTACAGTTTGGTGTGATAATCAGAGTGCAATTGCACTTGCTGCCAATCCTGTTTACCATGCCCGTACTAAACATATTGAGGTGGACTTTCATTTTATTCGTGAGAAAGTGATTAATCGAGATGTCGAAATTCGCTATATCTCTACCTTGGATCAAGTTGCAGATATTTTTACCAAAGGCTTGCCATCCTCTCGATTTCAATTCTTGAAAGACAAACTTATGGTCTGTAACCTTCCCATACGTTTGAGGGAGGATGTTAAGCAATCAATATCAGATCAACCTCATTCCAGCAATCAGCGATAGTGTTCCAGCAATTAAATATAATTAGCCAAATATAGTTTGATTTACTCTTTACAGGTTTTGTATTTTAGGAAAAACTCTTGTACAATATCTTTCTATTCTCTGTAAATTGTCTATATAATACATAATGTACAGCAGGCTATAACATATTGGTTAAGCCTCTTCTTCCATTATTCTTTTTGAAGCATGGCAATTCTTGATCAGGGTAAGCAGCTTCATGCTATGATACGAAATGCTTTGATCAATATATATTCCAAGTGTGGGAGCATAGGAGACGCGTTAGAAATATTTAAGGTAGCAGATCATGGACAACCATGTTCAATGAATATGCTAAACATGGATACAGCCAAGAAGCAATTGATTTATTTGAGAAAGTTCTCATGGTTGGTTTGAGGCCCGACTCTGTTACATTTATTGATGTCCTTAGTGCTTGTAGTCATGTCAGAATGGTTGACCTCGACTTTCAGTATTTTGATTCAATGACTAATGAGTATAAGATAAAATACTACTAAAGAACATTATGGCTGCATGATTGATCTCTTATGTTGAGCTGGACGTTTGAGGAAAATAGGAAAAATGATAAGAAGCATGGTATATGAACATGACAACGTTGTGTGGTCAACTCTATTAAGAGCCAGTAGAGTACATGGAGATGTCGAATGTGGAAAACATGCTACAGAGTAGATAATTGAACTTGATCCATATTATGCTGGGACACATATAACCTTGGATAACATTTATGCTTCAAGAGGGAAGTGGATGGAAGCAGCACACATGAGGAAATTTATGAGATCAAAAGGTGTTATCAAGTAGCCTGGATGGTCTTGGATTAAGGTCCAAGATCAAATTTCTGCATTCGTTGCTGGCGATAGATTGCATCTACAGTGTGAAGAAATATACAATATTTTGAAGTTGGTAGCCTTTTAAGCAGATCTTGATGTGCAGGAAGATGAGTTATTCATATATGATGCAGAAGAATAAGCAGATTATTCATTTGCCACTCTGACACCTTTCGAAAATAATATCTTTCAACAGGAAAACTGTTGCAAACGTGGAAACTCTTTTCGGTTTGGGCTAGCGTATGAGAGTTACACAGCAATACAAGATTGAAGATGGGGTGTCATATTAAGACTGGAGAACTGCAATCTACAGATGTCAAATGATTTTAGGTCAACTTCATCATCAGGGATTATTGATATTAGATTGACACTTTTGTTGTTAAAAGTTAATATTTTTTTGTAGTACCTTTATCTAGCTAAGGTTAAGGTGTGGATATGATTGAAGTCTAGTGTAGTATGGCCTTGCATAATGATTAGAAGTGTTGTTAACAAGTTAAGTGGTAGTAGGTAAGGAGTTGTTGACTAGAAATGTGCAAGAAGTTTTTGTAATACATGAATATAGCTATATATTCTAGCCATGTATGTCTTTGAAAACTAAATGAAAAAGTTAAGCTTTCTTCTTCTTTGTTTTCTTATTCGATCAGTGGTATTAGAGCCCTCTGATATTAGAAGAAGCTGCAAGAAACGTGAGATATTTCCTGAGAGAAAACTAGAGAGCAACCCTTCACCAAAACAACAGAGTGATTTGTGAGTATGTAAGATGGCTTCAAGTGGTTTTTCAGCATCATTACCTTCTGTGTTCATAGGAGAGAATTATGATTTCTAGACTGCAAAAATGAAGGCATATTTGAAGACATATGATGTGTGGGAAATCAAAAAAATTGGAACTGAACATCCACTTCTTAGAGCAAATCCTACTATTGCTCAACTGAAGCAGCATAGTGAGGAAGTTGAAAAGAAGTTCAAAGCCCTTTCTTGCATTTAGTCTGCTATTTCTGATGTAATCTTTACCAGGATAATAACCTGTGAGATTTCTAAAGAGGCCTAGGATAGGTTGAAAGACGAATTCTGAGGAAATGTAAGGACAAGATAGTCTCAAGTACTAAATTTAAAAAGGGAGTTTGAAACTTTGAAGATGAAGGAATCAAAAATTGTAAAGGAGTTTGTTGATAGGCTAATGAAAGTGGTGAATCAAATAAGGTTGTTCGGGGATGATTTACCAGACAAGAGGGTTGTGAAAAGGTTTTGATAAGTTTACCTGAAAAATTTGAATCCAAAATTTCCTCTCTTGAAGACTCAAGAGACCTGTCCAACATTACCTTAGCCGAGCTTTTAAATGTACTTCAAGCTACTGAATAGAGAAGGCTCTTCAGATAGGAAGAATAGGTTGAAGGAGCTTTATTTTTCAAAGAAAAACATAAATCTCAAATGATTTTTGGTATAAAGAAGCAATAAAATGAGAAGAAGGAAATTGAGGATAATAAAAGTTCGGGTAGATGTGGAAAGTAGGAAAATATCCTCCCTATCCTCATTGCAAAAAGGAATGGTCACTGCAAGATGGTGTTGGTACATGCCTGGAGTTCAATGCAGAGCTTGTAAACAATTTGGACATGTAGAGAAAGTATGTAAAAATCAAACGGAGAAGAAGGACCTGCAGCAAGCTATGGTTGCAAAAAATCAACATCAACAACAGGAGGAGCATCAATTTTCTACCATAAATTTCAAAGTCAGCAGCAAAGTTAAAACTTGGTTGCTATACAGTGGATGCACTCATGACATGGCTTCAAACTCAAGTATTTTTGTTGAACTAAATGGTGCATACAGATCAAGAGTAAATGTTGAAAATGGAGAATATGTAGAAGTGAAAGAAATTAGAACATTTTCTATTCAAACGTCAACAGGTACCAAATACATTTCAGATGTACTTTATGTGCCTGATATAGATCAAAATCTGGTTACTGTAGGCCATTGATTAAGAAGAATTATACCTCGATATTTAAAGTCTAAAGATAGTGACTGCACTATACTAGATGCAAGTAATCATGAGTTGGTGACAGTTAAGATGAAACAGAATGGAAAAATGTAACCACTCATGCTCTTTCCAGTACTGTGATTGAATCTTCTATATGGCACAAACTTTTTGGACATGCAAATTTCACTTCACTCAAGCACTTGAATGAACTGGAACTTGTAGAGAATATGCCAAAAATATATGATAATGCTTGTGTATGTGATGTTTGTCAATTGGAAAAGCAAACAAGGCTGCTATTTCCTAAAAATCAATAAAGAAGAGCTTTAAACAAACTAGAATTAATCCATTCTGATGTATGTTGTCCAATTAGAACACCTATCTTAAATGGCAGCAGATACTTTGTTCTTTTAATAGATGATTTAACAAGAATGTGTTGGGTTTATTTTCTAAAAGTGAAATACGAAGTACCTGATGTATTTCAAAAGTTCAAAAATCTTATGGAGAATGAAAGTAACTGTAGGATTAAGGCTATTAGAACTGATAATGGCAATAAATATACTTGCAATCAGTTTGACAAATTATGTGATGATGTGGGAATCAAACATCAACTGACCATTCCATATTCATCTCAGCAAAATGGAGTGTGTGAAAGGAAGAATAGGATAGTGATGGAGATGGCCACATGTTCGATGATAGAGAAGAATGTACTAAAGGATTTTAGGCTAAAGCTGTGAACACAGCCATATATCTTCTTTATAGATTACCAATAAAAGTTTTGAACAAGAAAACTTCTTATGAAGATTGGTATGGAGTAAAGCCTAATGTGGCTCACCTGAACGTGTTTGGAAGCATCTATTATACTCACATTCTTGATGCAAAAAGGGATAAGTTGAGTCAAAAGGCAGAGGTTGGTGTCTTGGTTGGTTATTGTGGTAATGCTAATAGATCTAGAGTGTATAATCTACAAACCAAAAAGATGATAGATGATATATAGCAGGGATATCAAGATTGATGAGGAAACTTCATGGAATTGAGAATCAAGTACTGTGAACAAATTGCAAACTCAAATACCACTTCTACCAAAAGAGGATGTTATTGTCAATGGAGATGGACATGGACATGGACATGGACGTGGAGATGAAGCTTATAGTTAATCAGACTCAGAAAATGAAGTGATTAAAACTAGATCACTTGAAGATATATATGCCAGCTGTAATTCAGTTGTGTTGGAGCCTTTAAACTTTACTAAAGCAGTTAGTTCACAATGCTGGATAGGTGCAATGCAAGAGGAGTTGAAAATGATTGAAAGGAATAAAACTTGGGTGCTGGTTGACAGACCAAAGAACATGAATGTGATTTGGAGTTAAATGGGTATATAGAACCAAGCTGAATCCTGATAGTTCAATCAACAAACTCAAAGTCAGATTGATTTTGAAAGGTAATGCACAGTAGTATGGTATTGATTTCATAGATACATTTACTCCAATGACCATATTTGAAGCAATAAGAGTGTTATTTACAACAGCAGCTCAAAAAGGCTGGACGATATATCAATTGGATGTAGAGTCAGCTTTCCTAAATGGATATTTAAACGAAGGAATTCTCATTGAGCAGCCAGAAGGTTTCCTTATGGCTGGAAATGAGGATAAAGTGTATTTGCTAAGTAAAGCATTGTATGGGTTGAAGCAGGCTCCAATGGCTTGGTATAGCAGGATTGATGAATATTTGGGTAGTCTTGGTTTCATCAAGAGTATGAATAAGCAAACACTTTATGTAAAGCAAGTGGAGGAAGAAATAATCATTATATCCTTGTATGTTGATGATCTTTTGGTCACAGGCAGTAATAGTGCACTGATTGAACATGAAAGAAGAATTGAAGAAAGTATTTGAGATGACAGACTTGGGTGAAATGAAATATTTCCTTAGAGTGGAGATTGAACAATCACAAGAAGGAATCTTTGTTTGCTAAAGAAGATATGCTAAGGAAGTGTTGAGGAAGTTTAATATGGAGAATTGTAAGCCAGTAAGCACTCATTTGGTTTAGAATTTGAAACTAATGAAAGAAGATGGAGCTTAGAGGATTGATGAAAGAATCTATGGAAGTCTGGTTGGATGCTTTCTTTATCTAACTACAAGAAGGCTTGACATCATGTTCGCTGTAAATATATTATCTAGCTTCAGATAAGAACCAAGTGAAATTCACTTTCAAGATACTAAAAGGGTTCTGAGATACATAAAGGAAACTAAGGAGTTTGGAATCAGATTCAGAAAGTTAAAGACTATGTTTTTAACCAAATTTACTGATAGTGATTGGGCTGGATCTCCTGAAAACATGAAAAGCACCTCTGGCTATGTGTTTTATGTTGGCTCAAGCATTGTTTGCGGGAATCCTGTGAAGCAAAAAATTGTGGCTCAATCAACAGTAGAAGCAGAATATATAACTGCATCTGAAGTGACAAACTAAGCAATTTGGCTGAGGAAGGTGTTGGAAGATCTGAAGCATAAGCAAGTTGAAGCAACAATTAGCCATTGTGATAACCAATCTGCTATTGCTATGGTGAAGAGCCTGGTGTTTCATGGAAGAACAAAACACATTGAGATTAAATATCACTCAATCAAAGAAACACAAGAAAGAAAGGAAGTGGAACTGGTGAATTACAATTTAGAGGATCAATGTGCTGATATCCTAACAAAAGATTTGCCTAAAGGAATATTTGAAACATTAAGGAAATACCTTGGTGTTTCTAGGAAAAGTGTCAAGGAGGAGTATTAACATTCGATTGACACTTTTATTGTTAAAAGTTTAATGTTTTTTGTAGTACCTTTATCTAGCTAAAGTTAAGGTGTGAATATGATTGAAGTCTAGTGTAGTATGGCCTTGCATAATGATTAGAAATGTTGTCAACAAGTTAAGTGGTAGTAGGTAAAGAGTTGTTGACTAGAAGTGTACAAGAAGTTTTGGTAATACATGAATGTAGCTATATATTCTAGCCCTGTATGTCTTTGAAAATTGAATAAAAAAGTTAAGCTTTCTTCCTCTTTGTTTTCATATTCTATGATTACCAAATTTTAATGGAGATGTTGCTTTTAGATGATATGGCTAATTGATGTCAAGTAAACAAATGGAAGGAGATTTAAATCGTGTTTTGAACAATGTCAAATTGATGCATTGTTTAGTTGTGTTTCTAGGACGGTGGCATTGAAGGCATGCTAAACATGAAGTCATTTTCCTTGAAAGTGGATAAGCTATTGGGAGTAAATTTCTCGATTTTATGTCGCTCAACCAATCCACATAACGCATAGAGTATTGTTATATCATGTTTGTTCTCCTTCATGCTCTACTGGCATATAGATGCATGTGTAGAATTGTTATATGATAAATTCTATTTATGTTGGTGCTTACCTAAGGAAATAATGTGAAATGTTTGAATTTCTACACATGTTGGTGCTTAGCTAAGGAAATAATGTGAAATGTTTGAATTTCTACATCCAACCTTCATCAAAAAAATCTTACTTATAATAAAGCAGATAATCAGTCAGATAAAGATTCGTGAGCGGTAGTCTTTAATTCTTAGATTTCACATTTTCGAGTTCTCCTTTTGAAAGCTTATCAAATTTTGGGAAAAAGAAGTGTGCATAAACTCTTTTCTAAATGTATTTCGTAGCAATATAAACTAAAATGCAATCTGAAATGACTCTTTATTTCCCAGAGATGCACTATTGCATGTAAAGACCAAATGGAATATAATTAGAGCAGACGAAGATTTTGAACAAGGTTTGAGTAACTGAAGGAAAGTTCTCCTAAAAATTAACTTTTTCTTCGCTTTTCTTTTCTTTTCCCAGTTGGGAAAGGTGTGGCGTGAGCGTCATTGGTAAAATGGATTCAGCCTATAATTTCGCCAATGATAATTTTTGGGTAAAAAATTGAGTCTTGTGAGGTTCTTTCTATCCAGATTCACTCGCTTCATTTGATTTCTCCTAATTATTCAAAGGTTAAGATCTATTAATTCATTCATTGGAAACTATTCTTACAATTCCTCCAAGTTTATTGAATAGCCGAGAGAATGAAAAATATCTGATTTTTTTTTCTTTCTATTTGAAGAAAGAAAGAAGCCAAGAGTTGATGTTTCTTTTTGTGTGTGATGGGTTAGGGGTTCCCTTGGTCTACCTATTTTCATTTTGCTGCCAAACGAAGCATTGCATTGCTTTGTCTTTTAGTACAGTGGAGAAATGGCAGATCAACAATGGTGATAAATAAGAACATAGTAGCTATAAATTTCAGTAGTCAATGATCATCTAGATTGTTAGCTTTTTTATGTAATTGGCAAGTCCGTGAACAAAAGGGATTTAAATTAATATATTGTAAAATTCAAGGAGTAAGTTGCAAATAGTGAGTTGTATTAGGTCTAGGGTTCGAGAATGGAAAAGAAGGAAAAACGACGTCGCAATTTCGCTAGACTTTCGTCATGACTTGACTCGAGCAGCAGAAATAGAAACATCGTCGCCCGCTTGCCGCCTTTCCTTCTCTCGAGCGACAACCCGTCGTTCAACGGTCGCCCAGTCTTCGTTCGACCGATAAAGTTACCTGAAAAAATTTTAATTCATTTTTTTAAGGTTTTTTATTCGGCGTATTCATTCCTTAACCTACATATAAATACCAGAACGTATTTGAACGTTTTTATTTAACGTTGAACATTGAGAAATCATATACTCTCCATATTCTCTTCATAAATTAGCTTTCAATCTTCATACTTGATTTGTTTTTAGCAGTGAAAAACATCAAATCCAAATACCAAATTGTTGTTTCCTACACATTTATCAGAGTTTTGAAGATTAAGCGAAGGTGACTGGAGTTCCAGTTGTTGGAAAAAGTAGAGTTCTTCGTTGATCCACAGGAGATAGACAAATCCATAAAGTCAAAAATTGCTGCAGAAGCGTGCAATCCAGAAAGGCTTCGAAAACTCCAGCTGGGAGTTGGTGCAGAAGCACGTGATCCAGGAGAGTGTGCGAATTGTAGTTAATATGTCAGAAGGTACTAGTGGTAGTCGTGTCTAGCGGACTGTAAATGCTAATTCGTTTATAGTGGATTGTTGACTAGCAAAGTGCATGAAGTTTTTACCCAGTTAGGGTTTGTCTGTGATCATTCCTGGTGTTTATTTATTATTTTCATATAACTGTGGCAATTCAACTTAGAAAAATTGACTTGTTCGATTAACCATCAAGAGATAATTAATAGTGACTTGTTACTAGTTAATTATTAAGTTTTAATTCCGCATAATCACCTATTCATCCTCCTCTAGGTATAGTTAGGGTCGAATCTGGTTATTTCAATTGGTATCAGAGCCCGATTTCATGTCCTGGCCTTTAACGATATAGTAAATTCGAGTTTCAACTTAGGAGAGAAGATCCCTGAGTCTAAGATTGTTAGAAAAGTCCTGAGATCCCAACCTGAAAAGCTTAGACCTAAAGTCAACGTAATTGAAGAAAGTAAGGACTTAGATGCAGTTAAGATAGAAAAACTTGTAATATCCCTTCAAACCTATGAATTTACAATATCTCAGTCAAAAAAGGTTAAATCCATAGCCATGAACACTATTAGGGAAGAAGAGAGTGAGTGAATTGATTCTGAGACCCTTAAGGACAACGAAATAGCTTATTTCGTTAAAAAATTTCAGAAAGTGATGAGGGATAGGAAAAAGCCTCAAGATCGAAAAAATGATATCTTTAGTAAATTCTCGAAAGATAAACGTGAGAAGAATAACCCTAGGACTTCTAATAAGAAAACCCAGTTTGTTAGATGTCATGGGTGTCAGGGTTTTGGTCACTATGGAAATGAATGTCCTAACTTGAAGAAGAATTTAAATAAAAAAATGCGTAAGGCATTAACAGTGATCTTGAGCGATGATGAATTAGATTCTAGTGTTCGGATTGATACCTCTGATGGTGAGGATGAATAAGACTTTATTCCTTCACATCTATAGCTAAGATTGAATCTGATAAGGAAAGTGAAACGGTGGAGAATGATGAACAGAGTGAAAATTTTGATTAAGATTTTGAGGATGAACATGATATTCGTGAATCTTATATTGAATTATTTGAGGAGAGTCTTAAAATAAGAAGGTCAATAAAGTTGTATTGAAAAAAGTTAATAAACTTGAGAGAGAGAGAGAGAGAGAGAGAGAGAGAGAGAGAAACTCTTAGGTGACCTTTAGGATTCTACCAAAAATTTGGATGAGTTGAAACTTATTTAAATCCTTAACAAGTGATCTAGAAAAATCTAATAC
>CAIGRS010102141.1:0-11448 GCA_903798395.1 Fraxinus floribunda | reverse complement strand
CATAAAAATCCAACATTGATTTGCATAGTCCAAGATCACGTTCCAGTGAAGATGAATCGAATTCCTGATTTTGAGGAGAAGAATCAACAACATATGGTTTTTGACCAATATTATATTCCGAAATAAGAGATTCAAGATTAGAGGTAAAAGTTTCCTCAAAAGATTCCAAAATAACGTTGTCCTTTGTGCTTGCTAGTTGTTCAGATAGATCTAGCAATGAACAGAATGTAGTGGCAAGAAATGATTCATGCAGTGGGCCCAAGTTGTTTGTGAACAAAGATTAACTTGATGTACATATATATTGTGAAAAGGTTTCCTACCTTGGTACCATTCATCTTCATCTCTGAGGTATTCTTGAAGACCTTTTTGATCGCATTGACCTCAGCCAAATCCCCCGCAAGGGTTGATGTTGCATGAGCATTTACGTAGTTCACCTGTTAAACAAAAAATTACAAATTAGCATACAAAAATGAACCCATACACCCTTTAATTAGATTATACAATAAGAACCAATAGTACCTCTTCTGGAGCCACTCCAGCATCTTCCAAACTCTTGATGATGCAAGACGAAACTCCTAGTCCGTCTGATCGAGGATCAGTCATGTGATGAGCGTCACAGGTAACAGCACCTCCCAAGTACTCTGCAATAATATTAGCTCCTCTTTTCATCGCATGCTCCAAGCTTTCCATAATCTGTTGTTCATAATATAAGTTAACATTCATGGAATTAAGAAAATTAACTTTTTTTCCTCGAAATAAATGCTTGCATAATCAATCATCAAACAGGTGAATCCAACCAAGTTCATATACCAGTACACCAGAGCCTTCACCAATGACAAATCCATCACGGTCTTTGTCCCATGGCCGTGATGCCCTTTCTGGTTCGTCATTTCTTTGAGACAATGCTCGGCATGCTATAAAGCCTCCAACTCCAGTAGGAATGACGGCAGCCTCTGTCCCCCCGGCTACCATGATATCTGCTTCTCCTCTTCTAATGTGATTGGCAGCTGCATAGAAGCAGTAATTTGCAGTAGCACAAGCTGTCGAAATGGAGTAATTAGGCCCCATTAAGCCGGTATCTATAGCCAGTAATGCAGACCCCATGTTAGTGATCGAGTATGGTATGAAAAATGGAGTTATTTTCTTGTATCCCTTTTGAATAAGAGCTTCCACTCCATTGCTGAAAGCTGTAATGCCTCCCATGCCTGATCCGACCAAAACTCCTATTCTTGTGCGGTCCATCTGCAACATACAAGAGAACAATGTGTTATATGTTTGATTATCTTGAAGCACCTCATCTAAAAGCTCAAGCTATTAGAAATGAGATAATTTAAATGAATAAAATTTAGTCTTCACTCCGGATTCATATTTTGAATGAAAGGCCAGGTATATGTGCACAATTTTCACGAAGGATTGGAGGCGAGACTTAAACCCAGGCCTTTTGCCTGGTTGATACCATGTTGCACCATCTCATTTATAAGCTTAAGGTATTAGAGAGGAAACGCATGTATTTATTAAATTTAGCCTTCAATAGATTCTTTAATCGAAAAGAATATCAATTTTGAGCATGCAAAAGGCTCACAGATTCAAGAACTTCTTGTCCGAGGCTGGCATCTTCTAAGGCCATCTTCCCAGCAACCAAACAGTATCTCCAGCAGTCGTCTAGCCGGCGATCATTTTTCCCATCAATGTAGCCCTTGGAAGAGAAATTTCGAATTTGACCTGCAAACCTTACAGAAAATTCTGAAGCATCGAATCGGTCTATTGGTGAGATTCCACTCACGCCCTCAAGAAGTTTGTTATAAAACGTGTCAATGTCACTGCCGAAAACGGAAACAAGGCCCATTCCTGTTATGACAATCCTCTTCTTGGGATCCTTTTCTCGCTTGGGAGCTGAAACTGTGGGAGAAACCATGGCCTTAATTCTTCCACATTTTGCTGCTAAGAGTGGACAATTTATTCAGAGAACAAATATCGACACGAGTTTAGCAAGTTAAATAGAAACTTTAAATCGTATATTAGCATATAGTTCCCTATAATATTTGGACAGAAATAAAAGGATTTGGAATCCCTAAAACTGAAAACCACCATGTTAAGACCAATAAACAGTTTCCCCCGAGAAGAATCACACTGTGTCATGGATTAAGCCTTAATCCCTACTTCCCGGAGCAATGATAAACAATAAAAAAATCAGAAAAATGGGCAGAGTACGTACCCTCAATGTGATAACTACGTGTCGTTCCAGGTTTCAACCATAATCAAGAAGAAGAATATAAGTTTTCCTCACACCTCTCTTGCACACAAAAAACGACTCCATAATATGTTTACACTACGATTAGGCTCCACACAGTGCAACAAATGGGAAAATTTGAATGCTAAAGAAGTTCAAAGATTTAGCTGGAGTCCTCAGAAGCATGTCATTGAGAAACAGAATTGTAATCATCTGTTTTTCAGTCCCGGCTGTATTAATTTGGAAGACAAAGTACAATAGGAAAACACAATCAACTCCTCAATAACTAGGTTGAAAGAACTTGAAAACCATGTTTTCCCTTGTGAGGTAACCGAGAAAGAGATCGATAAAACTTGAAAGTATGATTAGGTTCAATGCAACAATTACATTTAGCATTATTCATTATAGCACGCAATCAAACTATTATGAAAACAATATCTGGAAAATATAACGAAGAGGAAGGATGATCAAACATACCCAAAGTCGAAATGGTGCCTTTTGAATCATTCCTAATTGCACCCAATTGTATGCCTTCAATTGCTCTAAGCCCATTATACTGAAACAATGAAACACCATTTGTTTCTGATTTTCTACTCTTGAAGACCAAACCACAAGATGAGGCACAAGCAAAACCAGCCATATTTCTAAATTAAACCAAACCCTTTTCCTTTCCAAACAAAGCACAATTCAATAGTTATATATATAAAACAAAAGTAATACAAAGTGGAAGGAGTTAACAAAGAAAATTTCTTGTTATGGGCAATAAATTGAGTTGGACAATCCGCCCAACTATTTCTGTATGTACTCAATAAAGAACAAATGGGACGATGACTGCATTTTACTATCAGGAAGCTACAAATAAGAGAGTATGATTCAAGCTTATTAATTAGCAGCCTAACTACTCTAAACAACCATTTGGAATTTTAGAGTTAAAGAGAAGCATTTATGTGTTTTCGTGTTGAAATGAATTTCGATCCAACTACTGAACTGTACACTACACGTTGTGAACTTGTGTATGCTTTATTCACGACAAATTTCAAATATTCACAAAAAGTAACAGTAACAGATAAATAAAGTAAAATTCTTGAAATTAAGCTCGGTACATATTCTTTAATTTTTTTAATTACACATTTTTTTAATAAAATAATCTTGCACGTAAATTTATAGTTTTCTCTATATTTTAATCACGCAATATCCAAAAATATCACTTTTTCACAAAATCTATTCCCAAAAAATCTACATCAAACATGTTCTAATTATTCAAATTTAATATGTTAATCTTTTTTAGGCAAAACACGTTAAACCTCGTTTGATAATGCTCTTAGCATAGGCCACCAATTAGCAAGCATCATCAAACCCACATTTCACTTCACCGTCGTACCAGCCTAGTCGAAGCTAAAGTGGCCAAAGTTATGCATCATCTCAGTCGAGGTGTCATGTAGAGGTCGACCATCCATAACTTAGGAGAAGTGCTATAACCTCCCGCAAAGTAAATTCATGATAGTTGGCCTCTTAATGAGAGAATACATCTCCCACTTCACCTATTTCAAGAGATCTTTTTATCGTTGATAGATGTGACATTTCTACTACAGAACTCGTACAATCAACTAGTCGGTCTACGTTTTAGAGGTTAGACCTAGGTTATAGAGTGACTGCTTTTCAAAAACTTTAAATGCTCCTTAACCTAGAATTGATGGAGTGACATCTAAGAGAAGATCCCTCGACCACTAGGAAAGTTCATGTGTCTTTTCATCCAACAATATATGTTAGGTTTTGAAGTTGTTTGCAATCTTTTAACAAAACTATTGTTGTAAAAGAGTTTTTAAAAGTCAAAAGGTCAAGTAGTAAGTTAGAAGTTCTAGGATACGAGTATAGAACAAAGGAGTAAACGTCATCGCAATTTCGTTAGCATATCGCCTAGTTGTTGCTCGAGCGATAAAAACAGAGCTACGTCGCTTGCCTGTTGCTTGGACTTCGCTCGAGCGATAGTGCTTCCCGAAAAAATCTAATTCGCATTTTTAAGGCTTTTATCCGACTCATACTACCCAAAACCTCTTTACTATACATATGGACACCACTCATACGAAAATTATAGGTTGAACATTGAGATAAACATTTTTTTGCATTATCTATATCATTCCCTATCATCATTGGAATTCACCTATCATTTTGCTTTTATCATTGCTTTGAAAAACACCATCCTCACTTAAACCAAACACCAAAACACATACTTCCACAACATCGTCAGAGTTCTGAAAATCAAGAAAGGTGACCGAAGTCTCTGTTTGTTGGAGAACGAGAAGTTCTCATTAATCAACAAGAGATAGACGAATTCAGAAGGTTGGGAGTTGCTGCAATAGCATGCAATCTAGGAGGGATTTGGTGATTACAATCAGGAGGTCAGAAAGCACTAGAATTAGTCGAGTCTAACGGTATTGTAAGTTGATTCATTTATAGTGGAGTTAAATGGCTTGGTCTCGAAATTTTTACCTAGTTGGGTTTCTCTATTGTCAATATTGGTATTATTTATTGCTTCCTTATTACAAATTGCAACAATTAAATTTAGGATAATTTGACTGTATGTTTAATAATCCAAGAACAATTAAAAAGTGACTTTTTACTTTTAATTATATAATTCCGCACGTAAGGTCGAATATCGTTATTTTAATTAGTATCAGTATATAAATTCGAATATGACCTTAGATGTCTAGATATGTAATTCATTATTTGTCCCACCATATTTTGATGGCAATAATTATGCCTACTGATAAGTTAGAATGAGAGATTTTTTAAGATCTATGGATGAGCATATCTGATTAAGTGTTGTGAACGGTTGGACCGCACTTAGTTCTACGGTTAATAATAAAGTAATCCCCACTCCATTGCTAATTGAACTAGAGCGAACTTAGATGAGTGTAACTTGAATAGCAAAGCCTTAATGCTCTATTTATGGCAGTATCCTCGAAAGAGTTTAGGCGAGTGTCAATGTGTGAGGTATCCAAAGAGTTTAGAATATTCTACAGACCACACATGAGGAAATTCATGCGGTTAAGAACTCAAAATTGCAAATGTTAACCACAAGGTTTGAAGAAATTCGGATGAAGGAAAATGAAACTTTTGATGATTTTTATGCGATCTTAAACGATATAGTGAATTCTAGTTTCAACCTAGGTGAGAGAATTCCTAAACCTAAAATTGTTAGAAAAATCTTTAGATCCTTTCCTGAGCGATTTAGGCCTAAAATCATGACTATTGAGGAGAGTAAGAATATAGACTCTATTAAGGTGAAAGACATGGTTGGATCTCTCCATACTTATAAACTGACTTTATCTAAACCCACAAACGATAAGTCTTTAACCTTAAACATTGTTAGGAATTGTCATAGAGAGTCTTCAGATTCTCCTAATGAAGAGAAGTTAGCTTACTTTACTAAAAAATTCCAAAAAATGTTCAGGAATTATAAAAAAAAAAACCTCAAAAGAAGCTCAGAAGTGGTCCTAGTGAGTCTGGGAAGAGTTCTAAATCTGTGAGATGTCATAATTGTCGAGGTTTTGACCATATTAGGAATGCGTAGCAGTAGGAGAAATTCGGATAAGGCTATGAAAGCTACTATCACTAATGACGAGTCTAGCTTGAACAATCAGAGCTAGAAATCCACATGTGAGGAAAGTGGGAAATAAATTGCCTTTACTGCTAGAATAAGGAATGGATATAATAAGGGGAACGACAAGGCTGAGGATGTAGGTAGTGGTGAGCCATCTAAGGAAGATTCTAAAGATGAGAATGAGATTGTTGAGGCATGTCAAGAATTATTTGAAGAGCGTCTTAAGATAAAGAAGGTCAATAAAGTTATATTGAAGAAGGTTAATGAACTTGAGATAGAGAGAGAGAAACTCATAGCCGACCTTTAGGATTCTACCAAAAATCTAAGTAAGCTGGCCATTGATAATGAGAAATTAGAAATCTAGGTTAAGAACCTTCTGAGCGAACTTGAAGATTCTAAATCTCAACTTCGTACTTTCTCTAGTGGATCTAAAAAACTGGACAGTCATTTAAGGTTGAACAAAACCAGCTGGGAATAGACAAGGTCTAGGATATAATCAGACCAATCATAATATGGCTAGTACTTCCAAAAACATTTCCACCAACCAGTCTACATGTGTTCCTAATCCTGCACTCAAGAACAAGGGTATTGTAGGACAGAAGCCTACTAGACAGCGTAGGACTTACCAACCTAGGAATAGATATCAGCTACCACATAACCTTGGACCTAGGTTTATCTCTACTTGTTTTAATTAGGGTGAGTTAGGACATATAAGACATAGGTATCATAAATATCTAAATAGAAATAAAAATAAAAATTTCACTAGAGTTAGAAATCAAGATTTTGGTAGTTCAATTGATTTCCTCACTAATCAAGTGAGTTATTTGACCAAGTTGATGACACAGTTGACTCGACATCTTATATTCTTCTTCAGAGTCTATTTGACTCAAACAATTAAGCCTACGAGATTTCTCAAAACCTAGTGCATATGGTCAACTGATTTGGGTTAATCAGCCTAAATCTCGGTATAAGGGTCATTTTAGTCGCTTAATGGAGAATATGTTCAACGTCAGGGAGAGAATAGAATAATTTATCTAAAAATAAGTTTTTTATTTAAAGGTTCTAATATGCTTCGAGTAGTTTGACTTTCATAAGTAGAGGAACATCAACTACATATTTTGAGTTATTGTATATTGATGTTAAATTTATTTATTTAATTTTTTTTTTATATTGATCCCTTCATTATTTGTGACAAAAAGGGGGAGTGTGAATATCATTTATCATTGATAAATGAATTGCATGTTAGGAGGAGCTAAATGACTAATTTATTAAAGTTTGCAGTAAAGGGGAGATTAGTTTCACTGCATTCCATATCATAATGCATAGCTGCTTGAGTTTTTGATATTTTTGTAATATTAATATTTCGGTTGGTGTTTTGATTGATATTAGTATTACTTCTCATTCTAGCATGTGTATTTATGATCATGCGACTTTATTGTTATATTTCATGTATCACGTGCTTTTACACTTGGTATTTGAGTTTTTGATTTCAAGAAACATGTTAGAACAAATGAAAGGCAAGCTCCAGACATGTCAGTTGGTTTTGGGTAGATTAGATTAAATCTATTTGATTTGTACGTGTTTTGTCACAAAATATCAAAGGGGGAGTTTGTTAGGTTTTGAAGTTGTTGGCAATCTTTTGATAAAACTATTGTTGTGAAAGAGTTTTTAAAAATCAAAGGGTCAAATAGTAAGTTAGAAGTTTTAGGGTTCAAGTATGGAATAAAGGAGTAAACGTCGCCATAATTTCGCTACCCTATTGCCCAGCTGTTGCTCGAGCAGTAAAAACAGAAGTTGTGTCGCTTGCTTGTCGCCTGGACATCACTCAAGCGAGACATCGTCGCTCACCTGTCAATGAGCTCAAGCACAATGTTTCTCGAAAAAACCTAATTCGCGTTTTTCAAGACTTTTATCCGGCCCATACTACCCAAAACCTCTTTACTATATATATGACTCCCACTCATACGAAAATTATAGGTTGGACATTGAGAGAAACATTTTTTTGCATCCTCCATATCATTATTGGAGTTTACCCATCATTGTGCTTCGATCATTGCTTTGAAAAACATCATCCTCACTTAAACCAAACACCAAAACATATACTTCCACAACATCTGTCAAAATTCTGAAGATCAAGGAAGGTGATCGAAGTCTCTGGTTGTTGGAGAACGAGAAGTTTTCATTAATCAACAAGAGATGGACAAATTCAGAAGGCCAGGAGTTGCTGCAAGAACACGCAATCTAGGAGGGATTTGGTGATTATAGTCAGAAAGTCAGAAAGTACTAGAATTAGTCGAGTTGTTGATTCGTTTATAGTGGAGTTAACTGGCTTGGTCCCGAAATTTTTTCCCGGTTGGGTTTCTCCATCGTCAATATTGTTGTTATTTATTGCTTCCCTATTACAAATTGCGGCAATTCAATTTAGGATAATTGAAATGTTTGTTTAATAATTTAAGAACAATTAACAAGTGACTGTTACTTTTAATTGTATAATTTTAAATGTAAGGTCGAACCTCATTATTTTAGTATCCACTCATCCTCTTTTACTATAAAAATTCACACTTAATTCCATTTGAATGTAATGCAATTTTAGAAACTCTTAGTAATATTTTTCTTATATTTGTTCTCTTATTACCCTAATGCCCACACACTATTGTGGCCTACATCTTCCATCAATTCCACAATTAAATACACTTATACAAGTTGGATAATTTGAATGTCAAGTGCTCGTGACTGTCTCTTTCACCTTCGGAGATGGCCACATGCTTCAACTATTTGTCCAAGTGTGCATGAGATATACCAAGTGGACATGAGTGAAGTCAAGATATATTGGTCACACCATCCATGTAGAAATTGAGCTCAATAAATGTAATTCCTTAAAAATGGTATAAAAGGTAGAACCTAGCAATATGGTTACACTAGACAGATCTCCAATTAGAGTTGGCTCAACTACAATGCCCTAATGCCCCAAAATTTTAGAAGTTGCGTATTTTTACATTTTGCCTCCATTTAAATGAAGAATAATTTATGGAAAATTTACACAGAAGCCTATTTTTAAGTTTACATTTCAATAATGAGGTGAGATGAATTTTATTTAAAAAATCAGGTGCCAACTTATCCCACCTCATTCCACACCTACTACGATCCCCATTTTCCCCCCCCCCCCCCAATTTTTCAACCACATGAACTGTCGATCACCAACCACCACTTCACCAGTTAATTGGCGATGGTAATGCGAGAAGCATCAACATTTAGGTGAGAGCCAACAAACACTTCATTAATCGATTAGTGACGGTGCGAAAAGAAACGACATTTGGGCGAAAGATAGCAAGCTATTTTTCAACAATCTGAGTGATATGATCTACAATGTTCTATGTGTCTGTGATGATGGTTTGTGCCACCTGTAATGAAGAAGAGGTGGAGGTGGCGGTTGTGGTTGTGGTTGTGGTATGGTACAGGTGGAGGAGATGGTGGTTATGCGATCTATGTGAATGAGAGATAGAGGTGGATGTGAACGTAGTGGTTGTGTAGTAAAGGTGGAAGAGATGATTGATTTGAGGTAGTGGTGGAGGTGAAGATGATGGTTGCTTTTGAGGTAGTGGTGGTTGTTGTTGGTGCAAGCGATGGTTGGGTGGCGATGAGGTGACAGCAACGCGTCAATGGTTGTGGAATAGAGTAGTGTGGGATGAAGTCATTTGTGATCAATAAAATTGGTAATTTGTGATTGATAAATAATTGGGACTAATAAAAATGTATGACTTGTGATTAAATTAGTAATTGTGACATACATTTTGTGACTTTGACGTTGTGTGATTTGTAACTAGTATATAGTTGTGAACATATATTGTATGTTATCATGACCTTAACCTATTTAATTAATAAACAAATTTTTTTATCAGACCACCTTGTTTTTGAAATGATTACAAATTTATTAGGTTTGAAAGTGTATCTTGAAACTATGGTAATTATGTATTTTTTCCTAATTTATTAACCAAAAGTCTACTCTCTTTGTTTATTTATTTTTTATAACTTGAAAATCAAATAAGATTTAAAGGTAGTTACAATCAAAGAAATAAAATAGAATTTGGAGTAGATCTTTAGCCCCTATTTGAGCTCCATTTCTGGGCCATAAGCATTTTTGAATAGTATGTTGTTGGAAAATGTATTGTTAAAAATGAAAATAAAAAATGTTTTGAATTCATGTGTAAAATTATGTTATGGGAGTATGGTTGAAAATGAGTTTTTTGAAAAAATTGTGGCCAAACATAGGCTTAGTTTCTCAATGGAAACAATTTCTTTTTGTATTTTCAATTTCTTTCTTGCAATTTGTTAGGAAAATACAAAAAGAAATTAGTAACACTGTTGGAATTACAAAATAATGGAAATAAACATTATAATAAACATAATAATAAAAAAGAGAGAGAAAATAATGTTGTTAATGTAGTGGCGGTATTGAAAAGAATCGAAGTCTGTGTTGCACACAATTTCCTTAAAACAGATCTGTCATGTATTGTTGTATAAGAGGACCGATGATATTCTCTCAAAATACAGCGATTGAAAGTAGCAACCAACGTCTTGTTACTACTTTAGGCGAACTAAAAATGTTTGCAATTCTATCACCAAGCTAGAAAATAATTATATAAGCCCCCGTTTAATGTCCATTGTTTTAATACTTCTTTTACTATAAAATCATTTTCAATCACACATTTACATAATAAAATATTTTGTGTATAAACTCAAAAAAAATTCTTACATTTTAACAATACATTCTCCTAAAAATAATATTCAATATATATATATTTTTTTTTTTGAAATAATGGGCACCAAATAGGGACTAAACTACAAATACAAAATTCTTAAAAGCAAAGAGAGGAGAAAATTAGAAAGAGGAGAGGGCTTTCAAAAACTTTGACGTGAGGAATAAGGAAAAGAATACTCCTTTAGATATGAAAGCGCAAGGTTGACTAATCAAGATGGAGGTGTGAGGAATAAGGAAAAGAATACTCCTTTAGATATGAAAGCGCAAGGTTGACTAATCAAGATGGAGGTGAATTGGTTATTAAAACTTTTTCTTTAATAACACAATTTTTAATATAATAAATGAGCAAATGAACGAAGACAACTAAACACAAATAAGCAAATAAGTGAAACAACGTAATTTGCACAAAGTAAAAGCGTTAAGTAAAAATGATAGAGAGTGCAAACGATATAGTTGTAGAGGTTCGATCTAATGCAATGATCTATGTCCCCCGTTACAAAGCTCTCCGGCACGAGTAAGGTCTTTTTCACTATGTTGATTGACTTATGGTGTAATCCAACCATTTACAACCCTTCTACTGACTTACAACCAATGAGCGCCGATCATTTTACAACGTTAAGCTTTTCGGGACCTCAACACGACCCACAATAGGGATGGCAATTTACCTCGCCCCGCCCCGCCCCAGCGGGGCCTCGCCCCGACGGGTTGGCGGGACGGGGTGGGGCGCCCCGCCTCGGGTCGCGGGCAAAAGGTCGGCCAAAAAAATGAGGCCCGATTTTATTTTATTTTGCTACCTAGTTGCCTGCTTTTCAATTTTTTTTTACAACGGGCAGACTCGTGCCGGTCGTTTCGGCC
>CAIGRS010102131.1:0-15095 GCA_903798395.1 Fraxinus floribunda | reverse complement strand
ATTGGAGTTCGAGAATCAGCAAAAGATTTTGCAGAATTCATCAAAGGTATTATTCTAAACACAGTTTCTATCTAAACACAATGTGAATCCTGTTTGTGAATCGAAAATTGTTTTAATTCCGCTGCGCATGCATAAGTAGATTCCCAACAGATAGACCTGTCAAAAGATCCTCCGAGGCTCTGTAGATTTCATTGGTGCTTCGTATCATTCCTAGTAGTCCATAAGTACAAGAGAATTAGTAAATGAATGATAGTGCAAGTGTTGGCCACTCTGAAAAAACTGGTCTGAGATTCGCCAACTGTAAGTGCGGTATTGAAACCTTCACCTAACAAAGTGGAACTTGAAATATGTTAGAGAAATGGTGTGAATAGGTGCGAAATGGTCAATTGCTAAACAATAGTGGCAACGAGGTGCCCGATGACACCTACCCGATGTTGTATCACAGCTTAAGTGGGAATAGGCACTTCCATAATCTCTAGCAGAAGAAGGATATCTGATGAGTGTTTTACACTCATTGTTTTAATGCCACTAAAACACGATATTTTGTTCATCTTTGAGCAATTAGAATGTTTTGATGTTTTTTTTCGTGCCATTTTATTGGTTTGGTAATTATATGAAAACGACGAGTTTGGATGATCGAATGATTTAGCAATTTGAATCAAGGATTTTTTAGGATGTGGAAGAGTGTAACGGAGCTAAGTACAAGGCTAGATGAGTAAACAATCAAGAAGAGAAGTTAATAGAAGAGAAAAAAGGCAGGGGCTAGGCGTCCTAGCGCCCTGCCCAATGAAGAATAACAACAGAGAGCTGGAGCTGTAGTGCCAGCAAAGGATTCTGACATGGCGTCGTGGCGCCGCGTGCCCAACTCAGTGGCGCCGCCTGAACAAGAAAGACTCCTATACCTTTTGACTTCTTTTTGTGGCCATTCCGAATCCAACTTCTCTTGAAACTTCGACACAATATAAATATCATTCAATAGACCACTTTTAGACGACAATTTGAGAATTCAACCGACAAGAAACAAGAAATCAAGGAAGAAAGTAAGAACAACATCGGGAAGAAGATTGAAGACCTACAAAAAATAGTTTTTCTATTGTCTTCTATATGTTGCTTTATATGATTTTATCAGTTTCTATGGCTTCCGTCATAAACTAAATTCCATATTTAGGGTTTCATGTAACCAAAACTTTAGATTATGTTTTGATTTTAGTTAGTTATTTCTTTTAGATTTTCCATCTGTTTATTTGTATTATTTGAGTTTAATGCTTTCAATTACTTGGTCACTAATTGAATGAATTGATTGTCTAAATCTCGACAGTCGAGAGACGGAAACTTAGGTGTGATCTTAGAATAACACAATCTAAATTTTATAGGTTTCTAGATGAATTAAAGAATCTTTGAAGCATGTTCCATATAAGAACCGTAAACTCGATAATTTTTAGATATTTATTTCGGAATAGAGATATTGAAATTGAGTTCTAAGAATAGTTTTTACTTAGCACTCGAGAGAGTGAGTATAATTAAATTATAGTTCTTGCTTATAAATTTGAAAAAAAAAATTGATTAGATATAAGTAGAGAATCGAGAAACATAGTTGATAGTTAGGTGAAATCACAACCTTAGGCTTTCTCATCTTAATTAATTCTTCTAAGTTGCGTTGAAATAGTTGGATTCGTCACCACAATCATTATTAGATTTAGTTAATAACATATTGATTCTAAAACTCGATCATGTAGATAAAATAGAGGCTACATAATTATAGTATTTAGTAATAAATTGAATTTCAATCCATGTGGGTTCGACATTCGTACTTGATCTTTATACTACAAAACTGACACAGTACAATTGCAGTATATTTATGTTATAGAAAACGTGTAATAATTTTTTGACGTTGTTGCCAGGATTGACATATTTGATTTCACTGTTGACATTATTATCAATTAGTTTTTATTTTAATTTATATATTTTTTTTTTTATCTCTAATGGTTTTTTTATTTTTATTTTTAGCTGTTGATCCGAAAAGCGAGGAATCTCGAACTACTACATGTTGATCCTGAATTAGAACGGACTTTCCATTTTTTACGGCATACAAAGAAACAAACGTGGAACAATGGTAGAATGGGAAGCTCCAGAAGCTAATGAAAATAATCGACAACAAGCTATTCTGGACTATGACAGACCAGTTGTCTGTGACAACTATTTCGATGTCGCATGCTAGGTTGTTGTACTTTACTAGAGTGGTCATCCGTACTGATCACAGATGGGCGGTTATAGCAAAGCCAAAAATGTTTTTCTATTCATTTTCATGCTAGAGGAAATGGAATTCGAACCCATGATACAATCTTCTTGTATGTCGATTTAGCAAACAAATCCCCTTAAAAAGGTATTAGACTTCACCTATCTCTTTTTTTGCTTCTAGGGAAGTCTAGTGAGAGCAAATGATCAAGCAAGAATGTGCCCACGTCTGTTGATGCACTTCGTTTACTATGAACTAAAGTCAAAACCAATACATATGGTATAGCATAATTAGTTTGGGGGATCTTTAATGCTCATCTGGATTCTTTTTTGGAGATCTGTGATACAATAAAGATGAACAGAGTCACTGATAAGGCAATTCGACTTTCTCTATTTCCTTCTCTTTAAGGGATAAATCCAAAGTCTGGTTCCAGTCACTACCATATAGATCCATTACTACTTGGGATGGATTAGCTTAGAAATTCCTCACCAAGTTCTTTCCACCTTCCAAGTCAACTCAACTGCGAAGTGAGATTGGTCAATTCAGACAATCAGAATTCGAACTATTTTATGAAGCATGGGAGAGATTCAAAGATTTGCTTAGAATATGCCCTCAACATGGTTTTCAGGGTTGTATGTAGATTGAGATCTTCTACAACGGGCTAAATGGGCGACAAGAACCATAGCAGATGTAGTTGCAAGAGGTACTTAATGGCCAAAACAGCAGATGCAGCATATTCTTTGTTGGATGATATAGCTACCAACAGCTACTTGTGGCCAAGTGAGAGGTCAAGTGCAAAAAGAGTAGCTGGTCTTCATGAGGTGGATTCTATCACTGCACTTATAGCTCAAGTTTCATCACTTACTACTCAGATCGCTATACTAACCACTCAAGGAACTCAACAAAAGGTAGAGTCAGCTATGGTTGCTTCTACACCACATCAGGAAATTGAGATGGAGAATGAGCAAGCTCGGTATGTCAACAACAGGAACTTCAATCAAAGATGGAACTACTCATCCAATCAAGTGTATTTTTGAACGGCTTAGCCAAGATAGACTCATCATCAGCATATAATAGAATGGTCAACTAGCCAAGAGGAAGAGTGGACTCCTTAGCTATGAAACGGTGATAGATAAGGCTTCGAACATTGAAGTAAATGATTTTCTCAAACTCCTCTCAGTTTACAAAATAGGCTACTGATCATTAAATATTATAATATGTCTTCTGATACTAATAAAAAGTAGACTGAGCATTTTGGTGCAGAATAGGTGGTTTGGATAAAACAAGAATAAAAGTAGGAGCGTGAGGTTCGTACCTACCTCTCGCATGCGTACTAGATTGAATGTGAGACCCATTTTGTGGCTGTATCAGATAGGAAATGGATGAAATAGGAAGATGAACATGTCGTTTCTTGGGATTCGTATGAGCTCGATAACATGAATCTAGATACAATTACGAATCTCGAGGCAATGGGAGCATCGAAGAAATTAAGGTGGGACCTGTTTAAATTAGCTTCCGTTTGGACCTACGACAACATTGGAGGTAGGCTCATGGTGCGGGTCCCACTAATTAGAGAAGAATTATTTACCTCAAGATGCGTGCTAGATTGTCGTAATCTCAAGGTATGCCATCAGCATAAGGCCTTTGGAGCAAACCTCAAGGTGTCGACAGGGTTGCTAAGGCTGACGACTTGACTGAAGGTAGCCAAATAGAGTGGGTCCCATTAGATAAGACGGCGATGTTGGGAAAATTATTTTACCATCACAATGATCTTTCATGTTGGATCATCAAGAATATGTAAATAGAAGAAGAAGTATATCTGAATCAGACATAGTTATCGTAATGAATGAATCTTCCGATTTTAGTCTTCCAAATCAACACGTTGTTCATTTGTTTCTCTCTAATGTTGAGAGTTCAAATAGAATGAACAATTCACGTGTAATCTGGGGATCTAACCGTATATATATATACTAATGACCCATTGACCTAATTCGGTCCATCACCAAATTAAGAACATGCATGGTCTTTACACTTAAAGGTCCACTTTAATTGGATGCTTCAAAACTCAAAATACCAAAACCTTATTAAATCACTTTAAATAGGTTTAATCGAATCTTGTGATTTTAGTCTTCCAAATCAACATGGATCAAGCGTGGATGTGTAGCATGAAAATTACATATGATGTGATCTTAATATGTCTATTTCCAACTGGTCTACCTTAATACCTTAGTGAGATCATTTTCAAATGAGTTCGGAGATAATAAACCAAAAACTTTATAACTGAAAGTAACTTTAAGCATAAACAATATCCAAAATGACAGTACATGTGACTAATATGGAAAGCACATCAATACAAACTCCCACCGAAACTAGATATCTTAGGAGATATTACACATATATGAGCAGTGTGATCATGAAAGACTTTGGGTATCAATCCCTCAGTAAGCGGATCCGTAACCATAGAGTTTGTCCTTATATGCTTTATTAACACCTGTCCACTATGAACTCTTTCTTTAATAGTCATGAACTTGATCTCTATATGTTTAGACTTCTTCGAGCTCCTGTTATTATTAGAATATAGCACTGCTGATTTATTGTCACAAAATAAATTGAGTGGTCTTTATATACTATCCACAATGCTCAGCTCAGTGACAAAATTTCGCAGTCATATTCCATGGTTCGAAGTCTCATAACACGCTACAAACTCCACTGCCATAGTAGAAGTAGTTATGAGTATCTGCTTAGCACTCTTCCAGGAAATAGCACCTCCAACAAGCACGTAGATATAGCCTAGAGTGGATCTCCTACTATTTTGGCATCCCGCGAAATCTAAATCAGAGTAACCAATGATCTCCAACTAATCTGATCTCCTGTATATGAGCATGTATTCTTTAATTCTCTATAAATATCGCATGACCCGTTTGGTTGATTTCCAATGATTCATTCCTGGGTTACTTAAATATCTTCCTAGCATCCCAACAATGTACGCTATATCCTGATGCGTACAAACCTAAGCATACATTAGACTCCCTATAGTTGAAGAATAAGGAATTTTTACATTTCTTTAATTTCCAAGTCATTTTTTGGGCATTGATTTAAACTAAATTTGTCTCCTTTGGCCATGTCACCTGGTTTAAACTCTTGCATGCCATATCTTTTAAGTACATTTCCGATATAGCACTTTTGTGATAATCCAATAATACCTCGAGAACGGTCCCGGTGTATCTGAATTCCTAATACAAAAGAGGTGTCATCAAGATCTTTCATCTCAAAATTTCTTGCTATAAAACTCTTGGTTTCGTGCAATAAGTCTATATCGTTGCTGGCAATCAATATGTCATCGACATATAAAACCAGAAAAATATATTTACACTCACTGAACTTATGGTATATACAATCATCGACCGAATTCATCTCGAAACATACGAGATGATCACTTGATGACACTTGTAATACTATTTGAGTCAATGCCCAAAAAATGACGAGAAGCCTATTTGAGTCCATCGATGGATTCTATTGTTTTTGGGGGCTGAAATTTGTGTAGGAATGTTAGGGATTGATGAGGAAATGGTGTTGGTACAAAAATCTGGTGGCCAAGGTGGCCTGAAAATGGTCGTCAGGCGGCAATATGGTGGGGGCGAGTTTTGGGAAACATGTGAAATTTGGTGAGTTATTTGCACTTTTTAAAAAATTTGGGTCAATAGTTGTAATTTGTTCAATTATTTTTCTTTCCTTTTCTTTTCTTTTCTTTTCTTTTTGTTTCAATTGAATAGAAAGTAAAATCGTCAAAACATGGTGAAAAGGACTTTCGGAGCACGAAAAGTGAAAGGTAAAGACATAAATGTTAAGAAATTAAAGGTAGGAATAATATCCACAAAACCCTCCAATGATAGGGATGTTTTGTGCCAATTAGCCTTTAACATATAAGCCCACGTGTTTGGATTAAAATTCTTACAGGCGAAGCTAGAGTTCACCACCAATTGTAAGCTATTTTGGGGGCATGGGGCCCACTGGAGTAGTGGGAGGTGGATGGGGATGGGTGTGATATGGCGACGAGATTCCGCCACCGGTGAAGACTATGTCTGATGGTTTAGGTGGCTGGTGGGCTGTCTTTCGAAAGCGTGCAAGGTAGTGGCTCAATGAGTTGCCTAAATCGCCTGGGCTGATGGAGAGATTTTTCTCTAGTTCTCTCCCCTCTTTTTAGCCTCCAAAAAGTTCTCGAATATACCATGTTTTCCCTTCTGGTGATAATATTGTATGCCCATTATATGAAAATGACATTATTGTTCCCGATGTGGCTTGAGAGAGTCAAATTCACATCTGTTTGTCTCATGCCAATTGGCAATGAAATGATCGAAGCACTCCGGGTTGTGGGACTCAAATAAAACTTCTTGGAACTGACAATGTAGCCATGTAGGGGAGTTTTTTGCTGCTATTTTCTTCAGTAAATCCCAGTGAGGATTTTCATGAGTTTTGTATGCTAGCCAAGGCAATTTGGACAGAACGTAACCACAGATGATCGGGGAGTAGAAGGGAGACTGTGTGGAAGGCAACTGAATTTAGAGACTAGATAGACGGGCTGGGATGGTAATTAAGAAGGGCTGCAGCTGAGGTGTGATGTGGTTGTGCGTGTACTTGAGGGATGTACTGGAATGGGTGGGGTGCTCCGAGATGTTGCTGATATGGTATTTGCTGCCTTTGCTAGGAAGATGGTTGGCCGATGCTCTCTAGAAATAAGAATAGTGTGGCTCATACCCTTACCTCCTATGTTACTTCTATTTCAGCGAACATTCACTTGACCGTGTAATTTATTTTGTCTGATATGTTCGTGACGAGTTGAGCTAATAAAAGTACTAACATTGGTCTAGAAAAATAAGAAAACCCATCGAACATGCGATTCCCCGTTTTTATAAATTTTGTGCGTATTTCATAAATTTTGTGAAAACAATATATTTGGTGTTCTCAACTTTGCACCACGACTATGACCCGACTATAAGATGTTAACATACCATGTGGGCTTGTCCGTTTCTGTCCTGCTGCTTTTCCTCACTAATGTTAACAATAAAAAAATTTACAACCGAAGATAATTTTGTCGTATTGATGGATTGGTTATTTTAATTGGGTTATGTGTTAATGTTACTCTTCACCTCGAGATTGTGCGAGACGACGCTCTATTACCTGCGAGAGATTTTCACTTGCAGGATTGATCCATTCAAGATCGATATTATCTATAGAAGTCACCTAAAAAGAAGGTCGACTAACTTTATACTTTTTGTATACATCTAATTTTCAAGAAATGTGTTGAGTATACGTTAATGGTGGAATAAACAATCCTAGTCAGGGCTTCTAAGGTTTGCAAGGGGCTAACGGCTTTTTCTGAATATACAAGATGCTCAAAGATAGTATATTTGACCAATGACGGCCTTATGTCATATTTATTTTTCTCTGGATGTAAGTTAGGATCCACTTATTTTGATAGGTTATAGCTTGGAATTTACTCATTCTGATAGTATCTTACAGTATCAAAATAATTAATCAAGTAACACATGACATTCATGACATAAATCAGAAGACCAGACATCCTAGATTCCCAAGCAAGAAACAGAAATGGCAATACAACTGCTTTTATCATGCAACTGTTTAAAGCCTGAAGCTGCTGCCATAGATAGGCATGAAAGTAGCCCCCCACTACTCTCATATTAGTAACTGTTTTACTTAAAAGAAACTAATATGTCCAAACATTAGTTGGAAGAATATTTACTCAAAAGTTTGAATGACATTTTAACCAAAACATGCTGCAAGTAAGGAATATGCAAATGATGGCCCCCTATTTGGGGTTGGGGGGGGGGGGGGTGGGGGGGGGGGGGGGGGAGCGGGGCCAACATTTGTCAATTATGTCAACAGATAACCACAAAAAGATTAGTCAAAAATCCAAATTTTAGGTAGACAAATAATCATAACCACGACTGCCAAATCTAACCTCAGAAAACATGTAACTTGTTCCCATACAAGGAAATGCACAGCACACTTGGAAAGACGAGACAAGAATCCCAGATTAACATTTATTACATTACAGAATTGATATTTTCTGTGCGATATTTACAATACGTCCCAATAATCAAACTATTAATATCATCCGGCGATCCTTCAAGATGTAGTTGATATGTTAAATCAACTCCTCTTTCCACAACTTTTTCCCTTGTGTAGACCCCTTATGTAGTATAGAGAGTACAACGGACAAGAAGTTGGCTATTTAGGACAAGAAGTTGGCTAATTTTTTTTCCCCCTTCAATAATACAGTGGAGTACTATGTAATCCACTTCATGAAAGGTGCAATGGTAAGTGCACTTGAAACCTTCCAACACACGAGAATGAGCTCGAATAGTTGCAACCGACACTTCAATTTCTATCCTTTTGGCTCCACCTTATAAAAAATCTTTGAAACGTCTCCATTATGTATATATAGCCATACATAACCCGAAGTCATATCCAGAAAAAAGGTCATTCAGTCGTAGATGAAAAAGCTGTAACTCGCCTGCTGATGAATATAANAAAATCTTTGAAACGTCTCCATTATGTATATATAGCCATACATAACCCGAAGTCATATCCAGAAAAAAGGTCATTCAGTCGTAGATGAAAAAGCTGTAACTCGCCTGCTGATGAATATAAGGGAGTTTTGGTGAAAGCATGGCTCTATCCTGACAATTCAAGATATCCATCCAGCAACTCAGACAAATCAAGTCCAGATAGAATGTCTCCTCATAATCAGTATCATTTAGACAGCACCCACAATTTATGCAGCGCGGAATGCAAAAAGTGCAACCTCTGCATGATTGTGAGGTGTGGGGCCTTTGTTGGCAACTCTTGGCTGGACAGTCATAGACAAGTCTCACTTGCTGGCATCTCGGACACGCTTCTACATCAATTGCACATCCATCTTCCAAAGATAGGTACAACTGTCCATAACGATAAAAATGCGGTTTGTGGGCAGTGCGCTGTTTGTCTTTGTCTGCACCCAATAAAAGCCTTAACTCTTTTAATTGATCATCCTTTACACTGCAAATTTCGCCGATTCTCAGAATCTCAATACCAGTTAACGGTCTTCTGAACTTCTTGAAATAGTTCGACAAAACACCTTCAATGCTGAGTCCAATGCATCCCGGTACACTTAACTGCATATACCCAAGGAAACAAATCTATAAGCGCAGTTAAACAAAAATTAAGAAAATGGTCAAAACATATTTTAGATGATACCAAATTTAAAAAGAAAAAAATTCAGAAAAAAAAACTGAGTTCAAACAAGTACAGAAAATATCTACTGAGCAATTTATTAGTTCCCAAATGCGAAAGAACTAAATAATTCGAGAAGGATAATAGGAAAAATTGCGTGTCACAAGAAATAACAATCGTCGCTTCCCATTGGCTAGGCTAACTTTAGGTTTACAAAACAGAAAAAGAGAGAACCACAAATGCTGCTTACACTAACCCACCAATTATTTTGTATGGTTACAATATAAATGATTGCATTCAAAGCCCTAACAGTTATATTTGAAGAGGCCCCAATAATAAATAACCCACGTATTTCATTGAAGAGATTGTTATTGGCAATGCGAACACAAAATCTCCTAAACCACTCTCCGTAAGAAAAGTATGCAGAAAAAAAGGAGTTAATTTCCTGGATTGGCTTTTATCGATAGTGCAGTATGGCTCGTGTCATTGTGAAGACTTTGTTCTGTGCTTTCTTTCTACCTATCAATAAAACAAAAATTGAACAAAATAGTATAGCGTAATCAATGTTCCATGATTCCGATATAATTAAAATATATTATCCAGCATAGCAAATTGATCACCCAGTCAAGCAGCTAGTTTAAGATGTACAATACCAATGATAATATAGAATCATAGAAAATGTTTCGAGCAAAAAACAGAAAAATGCAGAGTAAATAAAATAAATGAAGCATAAGTTCCTGCAGATACAACAGAAAAGATTTTAACTTATTTTTTCTTTTCTAGTCCATCCAATCTTGTTAATATTGAGTACCAAACATGTTGTCAAGGTACAAACAAGCTAAAAGATACAATTCTAAATTCCATAATTCCCATACAATTAAAATTATAGCAGATAGATCATCCAGTCAATTAGCTTTTTATAGATGTACCATACTGGCGAAATATAGCATTACAAAGGAAGATGTACGCACACATTGAAAGGAAAGAGGGTGCAATAAAGAAAAATGTAGTGAAAATAAATAAATGAAGCATACGTGACAGCACATAAAGTAACATAAGATCCGTTTAAGGTATACAGACCTTGGTCAACCTTGGATGTTTTTCAAGCACCCTTTTCAGACCAGAATCCTTGATCTTAAAGCAGCCGACAAGGTTGAGGCTGCGAAGACTACCTTGAGCCCTGTCTGTTAACCCCACAAGAGCATCATCAGTAATCTTAACATTCAATGGGTAATCTATGCAAATATCTCTCCACAAAAGGGGATCATTCTGAACAGCATCCCGCAAAGATTTGCAAACCCTTTCAACAGAAAGTAGGTCCCTCACACCGAGATAACCAAGAGCAAAGAACAAAGCATCTGGCGGAGCACCTTCATTGCCATCATTATAATTTGTGACAAGTTTATTTCCTTTCTTCTCAGCGCTTGATAATGAATATTTTTCACATCCAAAACATATCAACTCCTCTATGTTACCTTCCAACAAATAATGGTGTTCGTATAAATCATGATCCAAATCCATATCTGAATCAACTGACTTTTCATCAACCCCCTTTTCATCTCCTACTTCTAATTCAAACTTCATGGAGCTGCTCAAAATAAAATTCAGTTCGGAAAATAATTTGTTATCGTCCTTTTTATCCTCAGACGCTTCACCACTCTCAAACCCAGAATTATTTCTCCCAAAATCCTTCTCGATATCCTCAATCCAACCCGTTATTGCCACAACAGTGGCACCAATATTGAAATCCATACCAAATGGATCATTAGGTAAACCTAGAGTAACCCCCATACCAAACGGATCGTTAGGCAAGATATCACCAATATCTTCACACAAGTTCTCGGATTTAAACTCAACACCCAGATTTTTACCTTTTCGACCCAAACATTCTTCAATTGAACACCCATCCTCAAATTTTTCTTCGGAAAACAAATTTTCTTCTTGATTTAACGCCATTGTATGTCCACAAGACCCCTCAATTATTGATTGAAAAAAAAGACCCTAGAAAGCTGAAATTCAAAGCTTTCTTTCTTTATCCAAAGATCACAAAATACCCAGAAAATTACAAAATTTGCAGTAACCCATATTTCAAACACGGACAACTATATGTATTATGTACCCAAAACAAAAGGATGAAGCTGAAAAAAGTAAGGGAAAAAAAAAGACCTGTGATTTAAGCAAGATCAGGATAGAATGGCGTTCTACATAGAAGCCCCAAGCTCAATAATAATAATAATAATAATAATTTTACACCCCAAGGCAAAATCAATACGTTTATACCTTATGTCAAAGGAAAACCTAAATCAGATGGGAATAGGAAGGGGAGAGAGAGAGAGAGAGAAGTGATTACCACGATAGATGACAGAAAAATCTAATCCCAAGTAATCAAACACTAACCCAGTTCACATTACCCGAGAATTGAATCATTGATGAATTCTATGCAAAGAATTCAGCCAATATACACACGCAGATAGAGAGTATATGGGTATACGTATTGTGTATGCGTGAGTGCTGATATTGTTTGGAAAGAAAGAAAAAGGGCGAAAAGGAGGAGTGAAAGAAGAGAAAATTGATTATTTTTGGTACGTAGAGAGGAGGAGGTGCGAGACCTATTCCTATATGTGTTGGTCTTTTCCCTAATTTCCAAACCTAGTAGGAGCTTATTTGAATTTCATTGTAATCTTAGATGAAATCAAACTCAGATGAGAAAAGAATCATGTAGCATACAACTTTGAATGAGAACTTTATTCACAATATGCCATGTGGCATGTATCAATGAACAACTTAAGCCACTGTTTGAGAATTCTTATTTTCATTTTTCCACTCATTTTCAACCACACAATTTTTAATAAAATAATATTTTCCATTCCATCAATAAATTTTTCTTCTTTTTCAATCACACATTCTCCATCAATATACTATTCCAAAATACATTCTTTCAAAATAATGTGGTTTAAACATACCTTAAGTTTTCAACCAACAATTTTTTACCACTCGTACATTATCAACAATATTGTCATCAAACATTGTACAAATTGCTTAATCTCGAATCATACTTGATGTATAATATTGAATGACAACTTTGTTGATAATATTTATAAATATATGATTAAAATTAAAATTTAATTATAATTGAAAATTATAAATAATTTATAATGTTTCCACACATTATTAATTTTAACCATTTACTCATAATTACAACTAACTTATTATCCACCTGATATTTACTCATACGCATTATAAGAATTTGGCTACGTGTAATATCTCTCGCATTATAATGAAAAAGCACATATCACTTATTGATTCGGCATGCTTAACTAGTGCTTCCTTGAACAAGTTATTGTGTAAGAACGTGCTCAGCTCATTTAGACGTAATTTTAGCTCAATGCATTGAAAATTAAAATTTTCTAGCACAAATTATCGTAGTTGGGGTTAGAAATAGTATATTCTTTCCACGTAAATTAAATTGTGTATGAATGACATAGTCCAATTTTAAGCTGATCTCATATTAGCTCGACATATTTAAAGTTAATGTTTTTAGCACAAGCTATCGTAGTTGAGACGTGTCGCACTGTCTCCTTACCTTAAACAGTGCAGATCATATTGTGTCAAAATGACACGTGACCATTTTTTAAGGTGATTCTAGATCTCCTTTAGCTAGTCACATAAATTTATGCTCAAGTTGTTGTTGTGCTGCTCGATTTACGACATCGCCTTTTAGCTCGACGTGCTTAAAGTTATTATCGTTCGTTTTATATTTTTGTGCAAGTTACCATTAGCACGTCAATAGATTTTTGACACCGCGAAATTACAGGTGTCAACAAACCAAGCTGTGCGGCACAATGAGCCACGTGGACCAACCGAGGCTCGAACCAAATCTCAAAATTTGGGCTTGGCCCCGAGCCTTAACTCGGTTCTACCAAGCCTCTAGTCGGGCCAAGCCGCTCTGGCCGACGGGCTTGTATATCATCCCTACTCAAAATAAAAATCGAAATTCTAATATTTTCAAAAAAGTTTTGTGAAGTATGAAACAAAAAATAAAACACAAAAAACTTCATCATTGAATGAGTATTTAGCGATGGTAATTAAAATCAAATTTTTAGTAAATTTTGATAAAAGTAGATAAAATTCTTGATTGAAAAATTGTAGGTCTTATTAAACGCATGATTAAAATTAATTGTTAATTTTAATTTAGATTAAAATTTACATTTCAATCCTTACCAAACAAGGGTTTATTGTCAACACCGATCCCTCATAGTCGAACTAGGAAATGATTGAGTTGTTCTGCATTTCTCTAACAAAAGTCAAAATGTTTTCTCATATTTTGACTAATTAAATGATAATACATCGGTTATTGACATAATAAAATTTTGGTCAAAGAAGAAATAATCAGAAATTACATGATTTATAACCGTTAAAAACGTTAAATATATAAGAAATTCGTATTAATAAATTAAAGGCATGTTTGGTGTATGATATTGAACATGGCAAAATATTATGTTAAGCAAGATTTTCATTTTTTGATTCTTAATATTATTTTTATAATATCCAATTTCTCTTTCTATGTTGCTCTATTATAGGGACATTTTTTTTTTCAAAAAACTTTCATGTGTTTTATAATAGTCTGTAGTTGAACTCTAATTGAGATGTATTCAATTGAGATTTTTAAAAACTTTCGAAAATTTACAAGAGTGTATTCAAATGATACTTTTATAAAAAAAATTAAGTTGGTGACTTTTGTGGACTTTTAAGTTATTTCTATGAATTTGGTATGAATTAATAAAAGTTTTCAATGGATTTACGTAAACTTTCATTAGACTTTTTAAAAAATCTCACTTTAAAAAAAAAAATTATTAAACATATATAATATAATATTTCAAACAACTTGTATATCAAAATCATCAACAACTCATATAATTAAAAATTCAAAGCAATAAATCATATTTTTTGTGTCAATAAAAAAATTCAAAAGAAATTTCAAGTCACATCAAATGTATTAACAAATAATCAAAATACCAAAAAGATTGATAGTATTTTAGTAATGTTCAACAAAAAAAGATGAACATTTCCAACATCATTCCACATATTAATTGCTATATAAGTCCTCCATGCATTAACATTCTCTCTTTCTTGATCTTGACTCTCAAAAAATGGTCGAAAATCTTCCCCTTCATTAACCAAAGAAGATGAAGAATCTTCATTATCAAGTTCAATTGAGAATTCATCATAACGACACTCTTTACGAAGAAAATTGTGTAATGCTACACAATCTAATACGAGCTCTACTTGTGTACGATATGGAAATGAAAAAGCTATTTTGAAAACTATGAATTGTGATTTAAATGTACCAAATATCCTCTAAACTATGTTCCTCAAGAAGCGTGGCAAAGATTAAACAACTCTTTTGTATTTTCAGGGTCATGACCTTGGTCAACAAAATTTTGAAGATGATAACGAACACCTTGTGATGTGAACCATGTAGCAATAGTAGCTACGCAACCTAACAACTAGATTAGAACCAACTCGAGAAAGCCAATAGATCGAGATTTTCGATTCAACCCAAGAATTGTGAACCAAGCAACCAATACAATCACCGATAATATGAAGACCTCTTGATCACATGCTT
>CAIGRS010102067.1:0-19177 GCA_903798395.1 Fraxinus floribunda | reverse complement strand
TGGTAGACAAACAAGGGCTTATTTCAATCAAACATTATTAAATAAAATAATATTTTTCATGATATTAATAATTTTTCTTTTTTCAACCAAACATCCATCCACGGATGCATTCTTCAAACAACGTGACACACCCTAACTCGTAAAAATTGAAAATCTTCGAACTGTACCTTACCATAAAATCTTGGAGTCGACTCAGAGTTGGGCAAAGCGAAAAAGATGCGTTGGTCTCCATTCTTTTGGATCCCTATTTGCTTAGCTCTTCTCTCAATCTTCATGTTAAGAATTTTCCCTTTCAATTCTCCACACAATCAACCTAAAGAGGTAAAAATTTGTTTCCATTTCTATATTTATCATCTTTGCCGTATTGTAATCTATTGGATCCTCACCAGTGTCTTCTTTCAGAAACTTTTCACTGTGGAAGAAATTGCTCTATTCAATGGCACTGATCCTCAATTGCCTATTCTTCTTGGCATTCTTGGGTATTGCTCTTTGATTTTTATAATTATTCACATGCATTTTCTTCTGGATAGTTCTAAAAGCTTCTTTTTTAATAAATCTCGTTTTTCTATCAGGTCAGTGTTTGATGTAACTAAAGGCAAAAGCCATTACGGTGCCGGAGGAGGTTATAACCATTTTGCGGGAAGGTTCGTTCTCCTTTCTCTACATGTTTGTTTGGATATTATCATTAAAGCATGTTAAGCTTAGTTTATATAATTAACTTTTTAAGTAAAATTGCTTATTAAGTGAAAAAGTAAGTTCCCGGATATAACTTATATGAAACTATTGTATGATAATTAAGCTACACTCAGCATAGCCCACAACCCCATCGGGCACAAAAGTGGACATACATTTAATTTCATGAAAACAACTCTGAGACAACAGTCTCAAGAGGAGATTATCAAATTGGGAATGATAGATATCTACAACCAACTTGAGGGGAGTGTAGAAATTCGAGTCATAATTGTGGCTTGTTGGAATTGATAAAATCAGACATTTTGCCTAAATGTTGCATAGAATCAGCAGAGTTCTTTAATTCGTGTTATTTTGGTTTCTTGATTTTATACTTCTAAATTATGTAATATCTCTACGATTCTTCTTCTTTTTTTGTTGATTGTATAATTGTAAAATAGCTTAAAATAGTTGTCCGCTTTTCCTTTCAATACTATTTAACTTTTCTGATTCAATGCAAGATAGTTTCTTTTTTTTTTTTTTTCCAAAAAATGAACAAGTATGTTACATTCACAATGTAGAATCTACAAGTCCTTTTAAGAAGCATATTGAGCATTTGTTTAAAAATTGTTTTAAGTGCTGAATATTAAGACCATGGCGGTCTTTATAGTTTTTATTGAAAATATACGATAGTCGGTTAGTCACAGATCATGTACATGAGTAGAAACTCTACTTTCACAACTCATATTTATCATATATAATTCATGCTAACAATTGCTCTCTATTGTTAGATAGCATTTCACTATAGAAATATGCTGAAGACTTTCTACGGGCATTCATTTGGACATGATATATGTATTAAGTAGTTAAAGACCTGTCTTAATTTACACAAGCTAGGTCGTGCTTACTTCATGACTTTGATACGTACGAGTTTAATATCAATCCATTTGTTTTAACTTCCTTTGATTGGCTACAAATGCATGTTGACATTGTCCGCAGTGCTACCTATTAATACTACTTGAGAACTTGATATAAATTTGTCGGTAACATTTTCTGAAATATCATTGATTCTGATATTCATTTGATGTAAGAAAAGATATGATGATTCTGTCAAGGTACAGAAAATAGTGAGATTGTTATCTCCTTTTTGGCATTGTAATATTTGAAACCATGATTTTCTCAGGGATGCTTCCCGTGCATTTGTTTCGGGAAATTTTACAGGTATAGATTCTATTTCGGTTTTACCCTTTCAAATAATACCTCTAAGATTAGACTTTTTCCTTCTCATTTATATCCCCTGCAACTTTATTTCCTATTTTTTCCTTGTACAAAAAGGTGTAGTTGTGATTTATTAGATGAAATTGGTGTTTTATGGCAGGGTTTTAGGATTAGCTTTAAGAAAGAGGCATTTATTTGTTTTCAAAAAAGAAAGAATTAGTTACAAAGGCCAAGAAAGAATATGATGGATAGAGTAATTTATGCTTCTTGTTTATAATATGTTAGAAATAGGAAGGAAGCCCATAAATTCTTAGCATCTACCTTGAGGGTCTGCAAGAGGAGGAGAAAGCATTCTCTCATAATAGGTTGCTATAAGGATTATCACAATATCGGTTGTTACCTCAATATCCCTTAGCAGTAATCTCTATTTATTCACCCCAAGAATGAACTATCCTTTGTTTTACAGGATGGATTTAATTAACACAGTTAGACAAGGAAGCAAAGACCGGCATATGAAAAAGAAACAAAATTTAAATCTTGTTCCTATTTCTTCTGCTCCTCCTTTATTTAAATTCTACTTTTTTGAGCATGCATATCGAATTCTCCTATCCTTTCCCATTTCTGTCAATGGAAACAGTGTGCTAGATTTGAGGCATTCTCATGCATTTGAATTAATTTATTGAATAATTATCCTTGTGCAACAGCCATTATGTGGACGGAGAAAAACGTCCAATTTGGAAGTCTAGAGCTAAATCATACGTCCTGCATTGGGAATTGTCTATGGTAGTTCATCATGTCTTGGCTATCTCTAATGTATTGGCTGTCAGCTTTTAGTCATGGTTTTGCTTAATTGGTGGTATTTCATAATTGTTCTTGAAATTACGAGGTTCTATCCAATTACACCTAGAGAGGGGGTGAATTGGTGATTATGCGGAAATAACAAACTAATAATTAAATAGAAACAAGTCACTTTTAATTGTCTTAGATGGTTAATCAATCAATTCAATTTTTCTATGTTGAACTGCCGCAGTTATATGAAAACAGTAAATAACACAGAATGATTACGGAGAAACCTCAACCGGGTAAAAACTCCGAACACTTTACCAGTCAAAAATCCACTATAAACGAATTTGAACTTAGAGTCCATCAGATACGACTACCATTAGTACTTTCTAATCTCCTGACTGCAAATCTTACCGTCCTTTTGGATTGTGTGCCCCTGCACCAACTCCCAGCTGCAATTTTCAAAACCCTCTTGGATTGCGTGCTCCTACACCAACTCTCGACTTTTTGAATTCGTGTATCTCGAGTGGATCAACGAAGAACTCCATGTTTTTCAACCACTGGAGCTCTTGTCACCTTCCCTTGATCTTCAAAACTCTGCTAAATGTTTAGGAAGTAAGCAGTTTGGTATTTGGATTAAGTGGATTTGATGTTTTCACTGTCAAGAACAAATCAAACAATGAAGGTTGAAAGCTATAGATGAATTTGATGAAGTAGTATATGTTCTCTCAATGTTCAACCTTCAGAAAAAATCGTTCAACGATGTGCTAGTATTTATACGGTAGGTTTAGGATTGAATGATCCGGTTACAAAGCCTTAAAAATACAAATTAAAACTTTTCGGATGACACCGTCGCTCGTGCGAGAGCTTAGCGACAAGCGAGCGACAGGTTGTCGCTCTAGCGAAGGTAAGGCGGTAGGCGAGTGACGATATTTCTGTTTCTGCCACTCGAGCTAAGTCAGGGCAAAAGTTTAGCGAATTTGCAGCGCCGTTTTTTCCTTCTTTCCATCTTCGAACCTTAGACCTAATACAACTCAACTTATAATATTTGCAACTTACTCCTTGACTTTTATATCATATTAAATCTAGTCATTTTTGTTCACAGACTTGTCAATTACATTAAAAACCTAATAAGCTCCCCCTTTGACATTCTGTGATAAAACTACAAATTTAAAGTCAAGGTAGTAAAAGTACATGTACAAAAACAAAACATACACAGTACACATTTTTCTGGACAAAACTAACCTCAAAATTAGAGTCACATATTTGACTAATGCTTAACAAATTAGACTTTAAACATTTCACATAAGTCACATCTGAGATACAGGTAATCCAGATATATTAACGGTACCTTTATCTAGGATAGGTGCAGTAGCCCCGTCTCCAAAAGTAACCATACCGTCATTTCAATCATCAAGAGTAGAAAATAAGGCTAAATTACCACGTCTAAAACATGCACTGTCAAGATACTACATAGAGTTATTTTGAGTTTTAAGTGCAACGTGGGCAACCTATCAAAAATTGTTCATTAGACTTAGGAAGATCATTTTTCTTAATCAAAACCTTCTTAGAAGCAAAAGCAATTCTAGTTAACCGAGTTATCATCACAGTTAAATGGCTAACTTGATTGGCGAGGAAGTTAACCTTGTTCGAGATCTCCTGACTTCTACTTCTAGTATCAAGTTTATGACACCTAGGTCTTATGTGTTCCAGTGCACCACAATTTTAACAAGTGGGAATAAACCTAGGTTCAAAACGACGATGGGTTCTACGTTGTCTAGTAGGCCTCGATCCTAAAACATTCTTACCCTTGGGTTCAGAATTCGCAATATTCCTAACGTTGTTGGTGGCTGAGACAAACGTGGTCTTGGATGTACTAGCAAGGGTATTACTATTTTAAACGTATCCTAGATCGTGTCTAGTTCCAGCAGGCTTGTTTATCCCTAACAGATTATCGAGTTTCTGAGTACCATTCATGAAGGAATGAAGTTGAGTATTAGATTTTTTTTAGGTCACTTGTTAAGGATTTAACTTTAGCTTCTAAGGCCATCTCAAGTGCTGCACCATTTTGCACCAAATCTTGCACCATACTAAAATTCATCTCCAATCATTACACCAAAACTTACACCAAATGAACAATGTTTAATTATTTTCTTCTGTTTTTTATTCTTAGTAATTTATTTATTTGGAATATTATTTATTTATTTATTTTAGAAATATATAAATTACTAAATAAATAATTACGTTAAATTAAGGAAAATGTTAAATTCATTAATAAATATACAATTAAAACATATTAAATTACTAAATATGAAGTCGAAATATCATTACTAGATTAATGTAAGTATGCGGTTATTATAATATATTGCGTGTTAAATCTAAATAATAGTGTTAGTTATATTTTAAATTTTTTTATTCTTATTTTAATTAATTCAGTAATTATTATTTAACATTTCAAATTTAATTTAAATGCAAATAATAATAATTATTATTTTGGTGTTTTGGCGCAAAATTGAATAGTGTTTCACAATTTGTGCAACAATATTAAATTTTGCGCCAAAACACCAAAATGTGCAAAAGTATGGTGCTCCATTGGAGCACCTTTGCACCAAAATTTGGTGCATTTTGGTGCAATGGGATCTACATTGGAGATGCCCTAAGTTCTCATTTACAAGTTTCAACTCACTCTAATTTTTGGTAGAGTCCTGAAGGTCAACTATGGGTATCTCTTTCTTTCAAGTTCATTGACCCTTTTTAGTATGGTTTTATTGACCGTATTGATTTTAAGACTCTCCTCAAACAGCGTCGATAAGACTCATGAATATCGGTCTCATCCTCATAGTCTTCCTCAGAGTCCTCACTATGTTCATCATTTTCCACTTTTCCACTTTCCTTATCAGATTCAATCTTAACTATAGACGTGAAAGCCATAAAGTTTTGTTCATCCTCACCACCAGAGATCGCTCTGAACACTCAAATCTGATTCATCATCAGTCAAAATCACTGCTAATGCCTTGCCCTTTTCTTTAAAAATCCATTATAAACGAATTTGAACTCACAGTCCGTCAGACACGACTACCACTGGTACTTTCTGGCCTCCGACTGCAAATTCCATATCCCTTATAGATTGCGTGCCCCTGCACCAACTCCCAGCTGCAATTGTCAAAGCCCTCCTGGATTGCGTGCTCCTGTACCAACTCTCGACTTTCTAAATTCGTCTATCTCCTGTGGATCAACAAAGAACTCCACATTCTTTACAACAACTGGAACTTTAGTCACCTTCCCTTGATCAACTCTCCCAGATGTTTAGGAAATAAGCAGTTTGGTATTTGGATCAAGTGGATTTGATGTTTTCACCGTTAAGAACAAATCGAATAATGAAGGTTGAAAGCTGTTGATGAATTTGATGAAGTAGTATGAACCCTGACGGGTTGCTCAATTGGCAGGCATTGGGTTTGCTCCCCAATGGTCACCAGTTCGAGTCCCCTCAGGGCCACTGAGGTAAGTACCGGCTGTAAATTTCAGAGCCCGTGGGATTAGTCGAGGTGCGCGCAAGTTGGTCCGGACATCCACGGTTATAAAAAAAAATTGATGTAGTATGAGTTCCTCAATGTTCAACCTTCAGAAAAAATCGTTCAGAGGTGTGCTGGTATTTATACTGTAGGTTTATGATTGAATAAGCCAGATAAAAAGCTTTAAAAACACAAATTAAAACTTTCCGGATAACACTCTCGCTCGAGCGAGAGCATAACGACAGGCGAGCGACAGATTGTTGCTCAAGCGAGGGCAAAGCAGCAAACGAACGACGATTTTTTTGTTTCTACCACTCGAGCAAAGTCAAGGCGACAGTCTAGCGAAATTGCGGCGCCATTTTTTCTTTCTTTCCATCCTCGAACCCTAGACCTAATACAACCCAACTTATAATATTTGCAACTTACTCCTTAACTTTTACATCATATTAAATTTAGTTCTTTTTATTCACAGACCTATCAATTACATTAAAAACCTAACAGTTCTATATGCCGAAATTTGGTCATAGATCATTTGTTTAGCAACATGCAGTCCAAGTTGTCTAATAAGCCATCGTAGTTGGGGACAACAGTATAGTCAACGTCATGATGAAACTGGGACTTCAAGTTTTCTTGGCTTCCATCTCTTCTTCTGATCTATCTATACTCTCTTATGCAAGAGTTGTACTTGGTAAAAAAAGTACGAGCTTGTTTGACCCCCATTTTAATCCAATTAAAATTGAAAATATAACCGTTATTGGGTTCCATTTGTCTAATAAAAGTCAACAATAACGGCTAGTTTTTCAATTTTAATCCGATTTTAATCTCTACCAAACACACTCTACATGTTTTTGTTTTATCTCCATTTTGACCTGAGTGGATTCTCTTCTATTTCTTCTTCACAATAAATTTATCTCTGCAACCCTTAGATATTTATTTTTCTCATCACCATGTTCTTTCACAAACTCCAATTCTGAATTCCTAAGAATTTTTTCCTACTTTTATGTTATAATTCCTACTCTTATGGTCATAATTTAACAATTTACATTTTAATGCCCAAAAAATGCTGGAAGATTACGTAAAAAAAAAAAAAAAAAATCACCTCCTAGGGTTATCCAATTTTTTGACTCCTGATTTTGATATAGGGTCACCTGCTAACTTGAGCATCTTCTCCCCCTATCCCCCAACATGTAGGAGCATGGTGGGTAGTTTTAGCCAAGTCAATATTTCCCTTGTTTATTTTGATAACTATAGCATACGATGCAATATCAACTCATTCCGTGTTTCGTAAATCATGTTCGTGGATAACAGGTGAGGGACTTACTGACTCCTTGCGTGGTTTGTCTAGCACTGAGGTTAGTCAATATTTCCTAAGTTTGTTTTGCATATTTTGGGAAGTTCGGATGCCACTCTACAGTACATATTTTTCAAAAGCTTGTCTAGGCACTCCTCAGAGCCCGAATTGTAGTGTGGAGCATCTGAGGTGCTATTCATAGCGAAGTCCTTTATATAAGCATGGCCGGCCCAAAATAGTGCAAAACCAAGAAAAAAGATATGCTTATTGAACTTTTTCATCTTTCTTTCCACAGTATTGCTTTCTTCTATTTTGCTAAATTGCCTTGGTTTTTTGGCTGTTGAAATGGCATCAATTCTAAGTTACTTGGAAATATTTTATTTGGAAATAACTTTTGGTCTGGAAATACTGCAATATTTTAGCTGGAAATTTTTGTCTATGAAGAAACTCTATTGGATATAATGTAAGTTTTGTTTTGATGAAACATGTTCCTCCTCCTTTGCCATTTCGGGCTTAAGCACCAAGAGTCCTAAATGCCTTAGTGCACTTTGCTTATTTAATGTCTATTCTGTGGTCAATCCACGATCTTTTCAGTCCACACATTTAAACAAGTGCCTACAACACATGATCCCTTCAACTCTTCCAGGGGAAATAACGGAAAGAGAAGAAAAGAAACCCTCCCTTACCACTTTCCCTCCACTGCCAAAATGCAGTGCCCTCTTCTGTCTATTAGATTAAGACGGGTTTATGCATTATGCTGTTTCTTGAATTTATGTTCTTTTTTTAATTATTAGTTCCCTTTCTTACATCTGAACATTATGTATCTTAAGGTGAAAAGCATTGTTGAATGGCGAGATTTCTACTTCAGGACTTACATGTGAGTAATAACTCTCCCCATTATTTGAATTTATTGACAACTTGATGTAAATAATAAAAATTTCAAGTAAAAACTATCCAAGCAAATGCCTGTCAAGAGTACTTCTATTTCCAGCATTAATAGATGGTGCCAAATATGGCTGTGCAGATGCATATTTGACATAAAGTTTTGTTAATGCCTTCTTAAGTCTTCAGATGCAGAAATCAAATTGTTAATGTTTCCACACGATCAGAGTTGCAGAAACATCTCATTGCCCACAAAAATTCATGTGATTGTTTGTGCATATGTTCTCTGTAGCAAGTTTTTCCCCCTAAATTTTGCTTCTTGAAATTGAGGGAGATCATGAAGTCCTCAGGATTTTACTAGTGAAATTACTTGGGATTTCAATCAATTGACAATTTTTCAATGACCGTGTTTTTGCATTTCCCAATCTTCTGTTTCCTCTTGTCCTAAAGCTCTGTCCACACATATTTGGTGGCAAATGCTTGATTGTTTGAGTGAAATGATTTGTTACTTTGTCCTTGAATTGTTACTTACAGATTCATGGGTAAATTGGTTGGTCGCTATTATGATATTGAAGGCAACCCCACGAAGTACTTGAAAGGGGCTGAAGCAAAGGCTGCCAGAGGTGCACAGCTACTTGAGAAACAGAAGAATGAAGAAGCTCAAGTTCCCAGCTGTAATTCAAGATGGAGTCAGGATGAGGGTTCGGAGGTATGACTTTTAGATCATCCATAAGCTTTCATTATTCCGGACAGTTTGTAATAGCGGAATATTCCCCAACAAATAACATGTTGGGCTAAGTAACTTTTACCTTAAAATTTAAAATAAAATAAAATAAAAACTTATTTCTAAATTTGACGAATCAAAAAATCTATTTACTTGAGAGCTTACTTATTAAGTAAACTTAATAAGCAGCTTAGCCGAATGCAAATGTAGTAGATTTTCTACAAATTTTGAGACTGATTACGTTATTAGATACATAGGATAATGTGCAATCAAAGCTTTGAGCGTCACAAATGAGTGTTCTCTAACTAGCAAGACTAACTACGACTTCTGAAAACAGTTTACACATTTATTTTCTTTAACGTAGAAAACCTGTAACTTGCATCTCAGCTCAAATGATTTGTTACAGGTATGGTGCGACAATGGCTATCCAAGGTTAGTCCAGAGACCAGTAGAAATAGCTTTGACTGGGAAAATGAGCAAACGATGTGCTTGCTTCAAAGAAGATGAACTGGGTCAGTCCAGTTTGGAAGTCTACGAAGGATGCGATTATTTTGCCATGAAATGTCGATTATAGTAAATCTCTTTCTTGGAAACTTGAAAAGATTACACCACAGAAAGTAACGAGAAATAAAGTTGTTAGTTATAAGTAGCTTAGTATTTTGAGTTATATTATCCATTTATGATACACAATTTTAGCATCTGTACATCTGCTCCGAGTAATTTGATTGTATTACATGGAAATTAAGATAAGTTATAGTGTATTACTTGTAGAGTATTATATTGATTAGATATGTCAAGGGGGCAACTAGATAGTGAAAAATGAGATCGTCTTTATCCAACAAAATTTTGCCTTCTTTCGAGTCTTGATTGTTTTTAATCTCCAGTCCCATGAAACTTGTTTCGATAATTTTGTGATATTAGTTTTACGCTGTGCATGGGCAGAGTCAAAACTCGGATTCAATGAGATGCATCCTCTCAAATCTCATTTGGTCTCCTCGATCTCGTATATTGTTCATCTCGAAGTGAAATGTTTCAAGCAGCTTTTAAGTCTATTGTATTATCAGGCTTCACATTCAATATCTGAAGATGATGGATCTTGAGTATTTAAAGAGTTCTTTTAAGAAAGGGACCCCTAGGGCTCTATTGTAAAAACAAAAAGTAAATTTGAGAGAATAGTTCGGTTAATCCTTTTTATTTACTTTGATTGATTCCAAGACACTTTTACTGTTGGGTGATATGGTATAATGCTGTTTTGTACGTGTATAACAAAAGGACAAGTTTAACGAAGCAAGAACAAAGTTAAACAAAATAACAACTTGGTATAAACCAAAAGTAGAAATGAAAAAGAAGAATGGATGAAAGGATCCAAGGCAAATGATAACACTCTTTTCTTAAGGCAAATTTGTCTCACAATGGTGCTAATGGAGTAACGGCAATTGTCTGTCAAGATGCGGTGAAAAATGATAACACTCTTTCCTTAAGACAAATTTGTCTCACAATGGTGCTAACGGAGTAACGGTAATTGTCTGTCAAGATGCAGTGGATTACTTCCTTGTAATAGAAGCACTTCAAAATACAAGGCAACCACAAATTTGAACGGATTTTTCTCTTTACAAAGAATGATTTTGAATACAAAGTTATTGAGAATTTTAATGCAAGACTCGAGAATATAATTTGAGATGCCTAAATGATGTTCAAAAGGTCCAATATATAGATGATGAGGGATTGTGGACACTCTCCAAAACTCATGAACATCTATCAAGGTCGCTGCCTTTCATGTTGTTTGATTGGCGCCCATGTACTGCTCGAGCGCCAAAAACAGAAAGTCTATCGCTCACGTGGCGTTGGCTGCAACTCAAGGACAGTCGAGGTACTTTAAAAATGGTTTTGTCAAATCCCCTAATTTTCACTTTAAATTTTCAATAATTGCATATTTCCACAATAATCTTTTTAGTGTTAAAAGACAAAAATGTTTTTAAATATGTTGTACAATTACAAAATAATGTTTTGTTTAAATGACAATACTACTATGTTAGTTAACAAGTAAAAAGTCAAAGCACTTTACACTAAAAGTTTCAAAATTAGCTAACTTTTTTTTATGTGTTTATTCCAACACAAATAAAAACACTCTAATTTCTCATATGCTTCAACCTCAAAATTTCAAAAATTTATCAAATGTTGAACAAGAAATATTTTTTTATATCTATCACTTCGAAGAGATGAGTATATTTACTTATGTTTAATTTCGTTTTCGTTAAATTAATATACTTTTTTAATCGATAAATTTTATTTCGACATAGATTAACATGTAGATAAAAAAATATAAGCATAAATAAGAAAAAATTCACCCGCGTGTATATTCTTTCATATTAAATTCATGACAATGTATAATAGCCGGCCTAAACAGCTGGTCCGACTATTTTTTTTAATTAAAAGTTTTGTTTCCTAGTGGTCGTGTCGATCTTCTGACTATATTTTTCTTACAATTAAAAATGATGTTTCGTTATGCAGATATAGTTGTAAATCCCGATTTGTTTCTTTGGTGATTTCGAATTGGATGAGAAAAATTTATGGGTATAGACGAGTGATATAGGTGGTGGTATTCAAATTTTCATAATATCGAGTACATCATATACGAAAATGTACCATGATTTACAAAACAAGTTGAAATCGATCGCTCTCAGTAAGATATGGAATTGAAATTTCAATTCAACTAGCATTTATCCTTTCCGATTCTACATATGAAGGTTACTTCAAATGTTGAAGTGAATTGTCTATTTGAATTGAACAAAATGCATACGACTCCTTTGCGTGACTTTAGTGACTAAGAATGTCATCGAGGATGAACACAAAGATTCGGATGAAGGGGATCACAATGCCAATAATTTTTGGGACACAATGTGCAGCACCTCGAAAATTTTATAGGATAAAATTTTATCTGGTCTATATGTTACATATTTAAATTTTTGAAATTTGTGGACTAAAGTGATACATATGTTAATTCAACTTTATTTGGGTTAAATACTTAGCTTTCAATAGAGCTAGAATTAGTATATCAATATTAGACTCGTTGGATAACTCGTAATTAATTATGCATTTTAAACTCGAGAAAAAATTAATTCGAATAAGTTATGCTTAAGATATAAAGGTTTGACCCCTATTTTTTTTTGTTGCCAAATTCTCATTTTTATACAGTACCTTTCCAACCATTTTCCACCAAATGCGGGACCCATGTCTGAAAATGCAATGAATTATCTGACATTTCCTTCACACAAAGAGACGTTGCTATTGAAGTCAAATTTTCATATTCTGTAAATTCCAGTTTTGCCCTTGAAGTCATTGTTTGTTTCCTACATTATCTCAATTGATGAAAGGCAAAAACGTAAATATTGATAGTGCCTCGAGGGCAAATTTGTCAAATTATTACAACGGCTCTATCATCTCTTCTTTCACTCTGACCGATGTGTCAGTCATTTGTCTGAAAAATGCAAGAGAATACTGTAGCAAAATGAGAATTTGGCAAAAAAATGGGTGTCAAACGGACGCACTATAAACTGGTTGATTAAACTTTTGGCAGCCCACGTTATTCATTTTTAACTTTCATGGCCTAGCACGTGTACACATATATAATGATTGTTTTAGTAGAAAATGTATTTCAAACAAAAGTATACAAATGTTCTCATTATTCTTGGAGTACACGAGTCCTACTTTCAAATCCCAGCAAACTCATAAAGGTGTCCTTTTGTATTGATTCTCTTTTCTTTATTCAAATTTAAACTATATCCTTACTAGGCTAATGTGTAGAAAGACACGTGTAGATAAGTGTGGCATAACAATCAAGATAATTTTAAAACATGTTTGATATATTTGATCAGATACAGTTTCTTGGGATAGATTTGCCAAATCCTAAATGAAGTGATTAATCTCTACATAACTCTCCGGTTAATTCATTACAAATAGAGGCAATGCACAATATTAGCTCATATTATTTTTCTTAGTAATTCTTTTGTTCCCGTTTCTTTCCGTTCCTCTATAGAATATTGCTTTTAGCATAAAAAGAGAGTTTCCGGGTGCATTTTTCACAATATCTAGATAACCGAGGTAGGATATTATGTGCAACTGATTTTTTGTCCTTGCAATATTATAATTATTTTTACATGATTTATTTCATGAAATGATAATTGACCTGCGGGTCTCAATGAAATAAAATGAAATGTGAGATTTCTTTTGGGTTTTCTCAAATGTTTACACAGAAATGTGTTAAGAGTATTCGATTGATTACCGACTGTTCTTAATAAAATAGTGGTACGGAATGTTATGAACTTATGTTTAAAGAGTTATTATATTGTTTTGGACGCACGTACCTACTGAGTTTAAAATATTCATTCCTTCAAAATTTTAACTTTTCAGGTTAGATCGGTTCAACGTGGATGGTGAGCAGGTAGCCAAGTAAAACATTTTTAAATGAACCATTAGTAAATTTTTTTATGTTTAGAGATTAGTATTTCTTAGATTTCTATTTAACCATTAAAGTTTCCGATTTAATGTTTTGGGTTAAATTAATTGGATATTATAAATACTTAAATATATTCAAGTTTAAATCGTCAATTAAATATTTTCGCTTTACGTATGATTATGAAATGATATCGGTAACACCTCAAAATTTAAATCAATAAAATTTGGGGTGTTACACAATGGAGATAACTCGTGAGGATGATGTGGTTATTCCCGAGACAGTTGTTCTTCATCGTGATTTCGTTGTTACGCACATAATTTCCTCGATAGTTCATAACAACGAGAATGAAAATGAATTTACAAATGAAAATTCGATTGTTTTATCTCGTCAAAGACATGAGTAAGATGGTAGCTTAGGAGCTGGATCGAGTGGATCGTCATCGAATTCTTCGCGTGTGATTCTTGTTGATGATGATTTGCATGTCGAGCAACTACTTGAAATAAAGAAAGATTTGCAAGAAGATGTGCACCGGATTGTACTGAAATACAACTTTGAGTTTAAAGTAAAGAAATCAAAGAAGTTATTGTTGACAATTATCTGTGTTGACGATAATCGCCGTTGGCATTTGCGAGCGACAAAAATGGACACGAATGAGTTATTTATAGTCGCAAGTATACTCGGGAACCTACTTGCGAAGTGGGAATTCGTCGACATGATCACATGTAAGCTCGAACATGATTTATTGGTCGACGGATAATGCATAAATCTCAAGATCCACAGACGATCTACAACCATTCGGACATCATTAACGACATCCATCGAGAGTAAGGAGTGGTCATGAGCTACTAGAAGGCCTGGAAGGCCAAAGAATGCTCTTTGAAGGATTTAATGGGATCAACTGAGGAATGTTATACTAAGTTAGTCTGATATTGTTATAACATGGGGACAACTAATCTTCACTCGACATTTTTTATTGAGACGGAGGGCAAGAATTGATTCAAATTTTTCGTCATTGCTCTTAGACAATGCATCCGGGGATTTCAAAATGTGATGTGACCCCTAAATCTAGTCGATGATACAAAGCTAGATACGAAGACAAGTTGATTATTGCTGCATGTCAAGATGTCAGCATCCAAATTTACCATCTTGAATTCAAAATAGTCAATAGCGAAAATTATCTGCCGATGCATTGGTTCTTTACAAAGCTGAGGGAAGTAATTGGAGACGTTGAGAACCTTGCCTTTTTAATTGATCGAGGACCATAGATAAATGGTATCGCTAAAATATTTCTCAAGACACATCATGGGTATTACACTTACCATATACAAGGCAAAATGAAGACTAGGTATATGGGCGAAGACATCGTTTCATTGTTTAGGACAATTGTAGGAGTTTACAGTATTGAAGATTGTAATAAGTTCATGGTCGAAATAGGAAGTAAATTATCCTCGGCATGGAATTATTTAAGAAAAATGGGAAATGAACATTGAGTGCGGTCACATTTTTTAGAACGTCGATACAACATGATGACGTTAAACAATGCGAAGTTTCTCAATGCATTAATCAAGAAGGATCAAGAGTTACCATTCCTCGCAATGATTGAGCTATTCATAACAAGTTGCAGTAGTGGTTTCACGACCAACTTTCGAAATCACAGAGTTGCAAGAGCTTGCTAACCCCGGCTTAGGATGATAAATTCTTTAAGGCTGTAGTGGTTGTAGGAAAGTTGAATGTGGAACCACTAGATGAATTCGACTTCTCCATGAAATATATATATATATGGCATACATGGTGGACTTGATTGATAACACCTGCACTTGTAGTCGATTTCAGTTGAAGAGTTTTTCATGTGAGCATACAGTCGCAATGCTATGAATAGAGGTTTTGCAGCGAGAATCTTATGATCTTTTTATTACACGTCTGATTATTGGAGAGCAGCATATACTAAGACTATATTTCTTCTACCGAATGAAGCTGAGCGAAAAGTTCCCGACCATATTCTCCCATTTAATAGTTTGCCGTTATCAGAATTTGAACCTCGTGATCCTGAACATCCACATATGTCTAGAATACCATATAATGGAGAGTTTTCATCGACCACGTAGGTGTGTTTGTAGCAGGTGCAGAACAACAGGGTATACTCGCCCATTTTGTACAAGTCAGATTCCTCTAAATGAAAAGTAGAAGGATGTGTATCTATCAATATTAATCTTCGACCACAGTTTCATGTTTCGAATAATCTATTAAAAAGTTGCAGTTAGGTCTCCATAATTTATTTTCATACAACTAAAATAATATAATTTTATTACGGATCACAATTAAATGGACAATATTTGCATTTTTTTAATAAACAAGATAGAATATACGACGACTTTACATTAAATAATCAATATCTGCAATTTTGAATAGTATAATATATAATATTAATGGATCACAATTGAATTTATACAAATCGTACGCTAACTTCTTCCTCCAATTTTGTATCCAGGATTGGTTGATTCCATCAACTTTATGTACTATACTCAAAAAATCAATATACTTGATTGCGAACATACCACAATCACCCCTACAACTAAATAATAATTTATTAGTTCGATAATGTATATCTAAAAACTAAGTATTCAAATTTTAAAAAAATTATAAATACTTACGAGTTCAACAGCCTCACTGTCATCGTGTCTCGNAATATACTTGATTGCGAACATACCACAATCACCCCTACAACTAAATAATAATTTATTAGTTCGATAATGTATATCTAAAAACTAAGTATTCAAATTTTAAAAAAATTATAAATACTTACGAGTTCAACAGCCTCACTGTCATCGTGTCTCGCGCGATGGCTAGTATGCCCTGCACAATCACCTTCACGTGTCTAGCCATCAAAGGAACGATCAAAGCCACCAGCTCCAGTATATGGTCAGACAGGTATGATCAGAGAACGTACACATATATAGTAGAATCAGTAAAGATGATCTACACGGCCAAGTAGAGAGGTTTGCAATCACTTGAATGTAAATACGTACAACCCACGCACGGCTTTCTCCAACACTCGATCACATCCATATGACCTACTCAAGCAAATATTCAGGCACCCTGTACTTAATCCCCATAAGTTGGAGTGATTGATGCTCAATGGTAATAAAACGTAGGAACTCGGTGCTCCATATAACTCGGTCTGAAATGTTAAATGATCTCGTATATCTTCGAGCCTGATTGTGAAATAGGTCCAAACCCAGGTCGATGTACTACAGCAGAAAATGTCAATAAAAAAATATTTAGGGTGTGTTTGAGCCACATTAATTTTGAAGAGTGTATTCTGTAATAGTAGATTGATGAAAAATGTGCGGTTGAAAAAGAAGGAAAAGTTATTGATGTGATGAAAAATATTATTTTATTGAAGAATGTGTGGTTGAAAATGAGTAGAAGAATGAGAATAAAAATTTTAAGGTGTACCAAACAGGGACTTAATTTAATAAACAACAAATTATGTATTCATAATAAATAACAATTGCAATATTACACTTACATTGTCGGCGAGCCAAGTTGTCGAAGTCTTGATGTCTCGAAACCACTTATAAGCGTTCGGTATCGTCCTTGGAACTATAATGTAGCTAGCTCTAAAAAATGTTAAAAGAAACATAGATGAGTTAGCGCAATTTACTAAAATTATAAAATACTTACATGGGCATAATTCTCCATCACTCTGTCTCGAACACTTTCCACTGGCAAGGTCCACCTCTCGAAAGAGATTGAGGTACATCTCATCCTCGAACATCCTCATCTTCGCCTCAGCCGTGAAAGTAGAAATGATATACTGTGATAGCAATCTCGTCCTCTTGCTGACCACCTATTTCGGCACGTCAACAACACACTTTTTACCCTCTGTCATGACGAGCGTCATCTTTTCATCCAACACACACTCTACCCCAAGGCTGCCACCTCTTCTATTATTGGGGCCACCCCCTCCGTCATCTCTCCCTCCGCTACCTCTTCCGTCTCCATTGGGGCCACCCTCCCGCTCTTTAGGTAACAAAAATGATTCTAATGCATCATCATTTGTCTACAAAAGTGGGTGACCTCTTTCTTTGTCACTATCTCTATCGCCCTGTTTGTCACCCCTAGTTTGCCTGCTCTATTACCTTGTAGTGCTACGACCTAATCCTAAAGGCCTACTACATGGCCTCATAACACTCCAACATCATGGCATAAATCTACTACTTCGCCTCTCAACTCTCTTCGCAGCACCCCTACCTCCTCTTCCAAGTTTCGTTGTAGAGCACCGACCTTCTCTCTTAACTTTCGTCGTAATGCGTTCACCTTATCTCTGATAAATACAATTAAGCATACATGCAAATCATCGAAATAATGACTATGCAGACTATGTGCAGAGATCTACGAAGAAGGTGTCTGTATGGGAGAGAATGAGATCTCATCAACGAAGATGATATCTAGAGCAAAGGTGATTGTCAATTAACTCGACCGCGTTCAAATACAAATAAAATATTAAAAATTAATAACTTAATTAAAATCAGTTAACACATACAAAATGGTAATCAACAAATTATATTCAATTCACATACCCAATCTCGATATAGGAAGAAATTGGACATCTGGTCATTTTGAGTATGCAGAACAGCTAATCACGCACAAAACCTCGACCCTCCTCTTCTGTGAACAATGTCAGCTCAATTAGGACTTCAAGCTGATATATAGCCATTTCAACTACTTAATGATCATGTGCTGAGATTTTGAAACGCCATATAATATAAATCGTAAATATATAATACTCACCTAAGGGTCATCCAGGAAAGCTGAAAACTGTCTGCCAGATAAACAGTTGTTTGCTCTGGATACTCACCAATGATGCATCCACAGGCAATATGTCTCTCCTCACCTCGCAAATCGAGTACCCAAGAGGAGGACAATCTCATATGCCTAAATCTACAACACTTACAATTATTATATAGTATAAAAAACATTTTAACATTGATTATGTTAAAATTTATCTGCACTACCAAGGACAATCCATAAGTATTGTATTTACGCAATGACCCCCTGAATGTGATCTAGTGAAGAATTTTACGGTGTTCTCAAAACATCTCCACCCACACGGATAGTTGTTGAACGCGCCAATGTTGTCAACAACTTTCAAATGAAAAAAGGTCAATCGCAATCTTTTTGTGATGACACATCACCATGCTCTAGACCAATCGTTGTTTCAATATGTCCAACATCTAGTCGCAGTCCTTGATTGCGCAAATCAAATGCAGTAGAACTGTCGTCCCCTGTCTATGAAAACATGCGTCGTACAACATATTGCTTCTTTGAGTACAATATTTCCATGATGATCATGGAGCAACTCCAATATAGTAGTAAAACTACCGTTCCAAGTACATTTTCCAACCATTTGTCTCAATTCAACGATGGTACTTCATCCTTCAAAAACTCAAATGTTAGAACATTTTGTAAAAGATAATAGAATAAAGCATAATATCAAAAAATTAAAAGAACTGAATTGTAACTATTATACGCAAGAAATATATTCATTTTACATCGATGCTAATAAAAAGGAAATAATTTAATAAATTAAAGGACAAAAAATAATTAAAAAATGAATTAAAGAAAATTATAAAAATATA